>CM044111.1:2123372-2354557 GCA_024174645.1 Lemna minuta | reverse complement strand
GGATTCACTTCTGATGTAGGATATTTTGGAATGAATATATGTATGAATATGTTGATGTAAATATAGAGAAGTGAGAGGAATATAAAAAGAATATCTAGTGATGGTATATAAGAAATAATCCTACAAATGTGTGAGGACCTATGAATGATATCACTATGAATGATTAATAATATGGATTAATGAATATATGAGAAGGATGATGAATGTAGAAAATATTTAGGATTGATATTATGATGATTAAGGTATAGGTGAGTTAATAAAGGAAGGGAATAATGTGTTTAAGTGAATGAGAGGATATTTAAGGATGGGAAAAGTAACGATTAGAATGTTAGATAATTTATGAGATGAGGAGGAAGAGCAGTAGGGAGTATGTTTAGAATGGGTAAGATGATAGTTATGAAGAGAAGAGGATAATGATATTGATATTAAGATGGACTGGAAATAAGAATCAGTAAGCATATGGGTAATATTAAGATTGATAATTTAGTAGATACATTAGAGATAGTGGTGAAGATATTGGATAAGAGAGTGATCGCGATGAGAAGAAGGATAGCTTGGGGTGGAAGAATTATGAGATGAAAAGAGAGTGAAATATGATTATGGAGGATGGATAATATGATGGATAGGAGTCTGATTTGGGCTTATCTTAGATGATTTCCGGTTATTAGTTAGAAGAGAAAAGATAGAGATGGATAGGAGAGAATAAAGTTGAAAAGCGAGGAGACGGGAATGGATGGAATGTTAATATTAATTATCAAATGAAAGATACGGATAATGGTAAGAATAGTAAGGAAGGGTGGAGTGATGATTATTCGGGAGAATGGAAATGAGGATGACGATAATGATAGAGATCGTGAAGATGACAATGGATAGGAGAGAGATATTAAGAGTTAATGGGTTGATGATTGGGATATATAATATAGGATAATTTTGGATTGTGATGAAAGTAGGGGAATAAATAATATAGGATAAATGAGAAGAGGAGAAAGTGTTGGAAGCGATGAGTCGGAAATGGAGAGTGAGGGAGAGGTTTAGTTCAGTTCTTCGGATGACAGTCACGCGACAAGTAATTAGGTAGAGAGTTTTGTTGATCAACGCTGGACTTACGGACGATAATAGGAGAACTACTAAACACATTGATGGGAGAGGATGATACCTATAGGACAGTGAAGACGATGCTTCCAGAGTCACCGATCGATCCAAATTTTCCGTCGCTTGAGTCTTGCTTTGAAGTGGATGAAAGAGGAAAGAACGGGAGGGAGAAAAGAAAGAGGGATAGAACTCGGGATGGAGAGATTGCGGGAGAGACACAGGGAAGAACAAGAACACAGAGGTAAATCGTAACCAAGGAACCAATTTCTATTCAAAAACAACATCGTTTTTCCATTTACAATCGTCCTTTTAAGGAGGAAGAGGAGGGCGTTGAAACAAAGGGACGCTTTGTGGCAATTATCCGCGTGTGATAAATTATGTGAATCGCGATATTTCCCTTTCTTCATACGTGGATTTCAAGGAAATTACGCAAATGGCAGTTGACGAGGAAATTATCCTCTTTGGTTGGTGATAAGTCAACGGTTGCGGGATTGATTAAGTGGACTGGGCTTCTTTGGAAGTCTCGGCTTATCGTCGTTATCTGGGGATGAAGAGTCAACGGGAGTTGATTCGGTCTCTATCCCTTTCGCGATCATAGAACTTCGTTCAGACCTTCAACGATCGGTCAATAGTAGTCAGACCATTCCTTTATGCTCTTCAAAAACCGTGGCGGTCCTTCTTGTCTTGTCACGACTTTCACATTAAGAGGAGAGTGGTAATTATGGCAGTTATATCCGTGAAGGGATGCGTTGACGTGGATGACTCCTTGCTCTTCCAAGCTTTTACTATTCGTGGAGGGAGAGACGTGGGCTTCTCATTCACTCTGGATACCCACCAAGGCAAGGCACAGGAGGGCAGAGAGCAGCTGGTGATGATGATAATGGTAATCTCGACTTTCACGTAGAGAGATTACGTGGGTGATTGCTTCATGGAGGTGCTCGAGGAATTAATGCTGATATTTGATGATGGTGACTGAGATCCCATGAAGGACGAGAAGATTGATGAGCTCGGCTATTGAATTCACGTGACTGTGGTATATCTCTTGCTTTGCTTTGCTCTTATGACCGTCCAATGCCTTCATCTTCGTGGAGGTTGTCTTGTATCTTCTCTGTTTCACGTCATCAGGAGGAGGACGACGTGGAGTGATCCTGGATCTACTGACAGTTGATGACAGTCATGTAAGATGTAATCGTCATCATCGTTGAAGCTTCAATTATGTCTTCATATTCGGTTTCATATATCTCCTTTGCTCTTATGATGGTAAGACAATTAAGTCTTTTTTTTTCAGCCGTGGAGATCTTCATGTTTCCTTGATGCTCTTCATGAGTGGTTTTAAATATCTTCTTTGCTCTTATAATGGCTGAAGGATGGAAGATGTAGACTCGTCAGCCTTGAGATGTGTTAAAAGTCTTGGATAATTAGGAGAATGATCCTTGGACAGCTCTCCTTGTTGTAATCTTCTTTAGTGACATCTTTCTTCAGAATTTTATCAACATTTAATTGTTCTTCACGTTGATCTATCTTCATACTTGCATGGGTTATTCATGCAAAAGGCTTTGTCTTGAATTAGAACAAGAAGATAGCTTTCTTCCATAACTTATCACATATAGATCTCTTCTAAATTTTTACTTAGGGGTGGTTTTCAAAGAATAAGGGAGTTTAAAACAAGATGTTTCCTTCTAATTTTTAGATCATTGATTTATACAAGGTACCTATGATATAGTGGATGTGGTTTGGATGTAGAGGAGCCTATATCAAGGTAGATGGTGGTTGACTTGGTCCATTCAAGGAATTCTAAGTATCTAAGGATAAGGATTAAATTCTTTGACCAAGTCAATCTTTGGATCAGTGTATAAGTGGAGGAGGAGGGAAGATAATTCCCTTTTAAATCTACACTCTCTTTCAATGTTTTAGAGAGGTCTTCTTCATTTCACTTAGTGGATGATGAGTTTCTCAAACTCATGAGTAAGGAGGAGTATAGTTTCTAGTTGTTGTTGAAGATGAGATGTCTTCCTTAAGTTTTATTTAGGTTCACTTGGAACCCTTGTGTTCATGTTTTGAAATAATTCTCCTTCAACTTCATTTTATAACACAAATCCTCTCCCAATCAGAGTGCGTCGTCGTGTACCCCTTTGAGTAAGTGAAAATTTACAATTGCGATTAATTCATACGAGTGCACACTTCAGAATGTGTCACGTCACATACATATAAGAAATAAAAACATAGTCTCACATTAGAAAATTCGCGTGAAATAACATGTATAAAAGGGGTGCGGTCGCAGTAGGTTAGCTTATATCATTAAAAAGATGCTTAACCACTAATTATTTGCTCACAAATCCAAACACGCGTGTGTGCCACATGGCGTTTCAACACGTGACACGCAAGCGCACTTCGCTGAGTCAGTTGCCATGTCAACGCGCGAAATAAAAATCATTTTTAACTATTTTAAATCAAAATAAAATAATAAAAATAAATCCATAAAATTCCAAAAAATTCCAAAAAATCTCTTAAAATTAGAAAATTCATAACTTTCAAAATATAACTCCTTTTTTATGTTTTTTATTTGATCAAAAATTAAATAATTTATCATTCTAAAAGGTTAAATTTAATAGATAACAAGAGACTAATTTTTTATCTAAAAAATATACTCATTCTTTTAAAATATAAAACTAGAAAAATAAATGAATGTATAAAAAAACATTTTATCGTATTATTTGACATTAAAACTTAATTATAATCTCAAATATAAAATGGGAATAATCTAATCTCAAATATCTTTACTTAATTATTTTTAATTACCCTTAAAAATATTGTATTTTGATATTATAACTTTGAATTTCATATAATGATAGATATACACTCAAAGTATGATAACATGCATAAGAATGAAATGTTTTACCCCTTAATTTTTATTGATAATCATATATTTACTTGTATAAATTTCATGTTATCAATGATCATGTGTTTAATATGACTTACAAATCCCTAGCTACGGGATATCTAAAACGTAATATATTAGATATTATTTGAAGTCCTTAAAAATAATTGTATGGTCAAGATGAGATCATCCGTCCTCGGTATTTAAGGAGATTGACTCAAGGAATAAGATGTAATGAAATCCTTGGCCAAAGGACTAAAAATATCACAGGAGTTTCTAATGATTTCCTCCACACAGTGATACTAACTTAAGTGACCGATTAGGGTCTGACAGTTGACCATACCCTAAGTCATTCATAAGTTTTGTGTGTATGAAGGATTATACTTACACAATAATTGATGATAGAAAGGTTCCATACGGGAGTTATTATACAATTCATATCTCCAAGAGTACGTGATGTAACTTGGCACCCAATAGGTTGGCAACTCAACCTGTTTATGGTGTTAAATTAGTCGTAAATTAATTCATCTATATGTTCATATAGATAACTAATGAAGGTTGACCAATTAAGTGTTATTGGGTTCATAGAGTTATTAAATAGAAAGATATGTCACCCTATAGGGTTACACACTTAAGGTCTATAGATATTGATAGAAATAGATATAATTATGAGGGGTTTTGTGAAAATTTTACATACGTCTAATATCTATAAATACGGGGGAGGACGACTACAACGAAAGGTGCCCATTCAACTATTGTGAGAATTATCTTATTTCTTCTCTTTCTCTATTGGTGAAGAACATTGAACAAGAGATCCAAATGTTTGGAGATCGTGTGGATACCGCTAGAGGCTGTACACTTGAACAATTTTAAGAACTCATCAAAGTGATCCCTATAAGTATATTATGTGAACCCTATAATTATGTTGCTAAAAAGTGTTGTCCAACTACTCTTGTCCAACTAAAAAGTCTAGTCAAAATTACTCTTGTCCAACTAATCAAGTGGACTTAATCTACTACCTGGAATGGAGTGCTTGTACCTAAGCTAATTGATGGCCTACCTAGGGATGGGAGAGGAGAAATAGAAGAAGGCCTCCATAAAATTTATTACAAATAATTAACAAAGTGGCTTCCAAAAGTTTCTACATGACTTTAAGAGCGGGTAACAATTATAAAGAAGGCAAGTGAGCTCCTAGCGCTAGCACCTTCTTTTTCAGCAAGTTACACAAGAAGTTATGAGAAAGTTTGATCGCTATACATACTAGATGATATGATCATCGATTCTTGGTACCTCAATTTTTTGAATCCTTGATTCAATGTATTTTTTATATTCAATGTTTTGATCAAGATTTTGGAAATTTTATTGATCTTAGATCCCAACAACTTGTAGAATCGGGGCTTGGAGAGATAAATTCAAAAGTTGAGGTGGTGCCTAGGCTAGGGTGACATCTAAGTGGCACTGATAAGGCCAAGGGCGATGTTGATAATTCTTTTAGTGGTGGTGGTGGTGGTTGGGTTTTGACGAAACAATTTTGTGTGGTCGTTGAATACACACAAATTCATGTCAAAACAATTACTAAGCTCACCAATTTAGATAAAATCACAAATTAGATAGTATAGAAGTGAATAAGGATCAAATCCATAGAGAATTAAGGTATTTTCTAGGTATTATTTGAAATTCTATCAAATCAGAAAATGAATTCAGGTGAGAAATTAGGGATTTTAATAGAGAATTGGAAAGATTTAGAAATCGAATACACGGAATCAAAAATCACAGAATTTGGATCAAGATTCGCAGAGAAATAAACGAGCAAATTCGAGAGAAATTTTTGAACGCAAAGAGAGAGAAATCCAAAATTAAAATGAAATTCATTAAATCTATGATTCTAAATTACAATCTAATGATATAGGACAAAAGATTAGGAGGAAAACACATATTCTAACTAGAGATAGCGATCAAAATGATCCAATTGATCGTCGGATCAAAGGCTTTTCATTCCGCGATTTCAAAGACGATCGTTGGCATTCAAGAGGCAAATTCTCTCGATTCTTTCAATGAAATCTCACTTTCAACCACTCTGTAGATGCAGAAATGTGTCTTGAATAAGAAGAAGAAAGAGAGAGATTCAAGGATGTTCGTGTCTAGACAGTTTGATTACTCGAAAACATCAAAGAATACATTTTCCGTCAAAGAACATTTGAATAAATTGGAAAATTTGGGAGTAATCATTGGATTTGGTGTTTCATCTTTGATTAACGGTTGAGATGAAATGTCACGCTTCGAATCATTATCTTTAAGTCATATCCATCCAATCCATAATGGAGCGCTAAGATCTTGCCACGTTGCGCGTGAAGAAGTAACACCAGAAAACGCCCGCCGTCTGATCTTGATCTAACGCTCTGGATGCGTTTTGGACAATTTCAATCTTAGCCGTTATAACTTCTCAGATAAACGAATGAGATTAAAACATGTAAAATACTAATCGTTGTCCAATCCGATTGTGCCGTGTACCCCCCAACTTAAGTGACAATCAACGGTTTCAATTTAACGCGCGAATCAACTGCTCCAAGCGACACCACGTCACCTACGCTTATTAAAAAAAACATAGTCCCACATGATGAAAAATCATGTGATTGAACGCGTATATAAGGTACACGTGATTAGAGAGTTAGCGTAATCCTAAAAAGGATGCTTAATCTCTTTAATCACACGCACACACGTGCGCACACATGCGCGCATACACACGCGCAAACACTTACGCACTGCCACGTGGAGTGTCCATACGCCACCACATGGCGATGTCGTTCGCGCCATGTTAGCTGCCACATCAGCACGCGATAAAAAAATATTCTTTATTTATTTTAATTCAAAATAAATTGAATTAATTTCATAAAAAATTCAAAAAAATTTCTAAAAAATCCCTAAAAATTAGAAAATTCATAGCTTTCAAAATACAACTCCAAATTAATCCAAATTTATTTTTTTAGGTCATAAATTAAATTATCTATCATTCAAAGTCAATTTATTTAAATAATATGAGAATAATTTTTTTTTCAAAAATTCACTCATTTCTTTAAGAAATTAGAACTTTGAAAAATAAATGAGTATACAAAAAGTATTTTCTCTTCTTATTTAACATTAAATCCCAATTATAATCTCAAATATAGATGAGAATAATCTACTCTAAAATATATTCTTAAAAATTCATAATTATCCCTAAAATAGTGCATTTTGATATTATAACTTAAAATTGCATGAAATGATAGATATGCACTCAAAATACGATAACATGCATAAGAATGAAATGTTTTATGCCTTAATTTGTATTAATAATCGTATAATTGTATGTTAAACTTGCATGTTATCAGGTTTCTTAAGATGCTATCTAGAGCCTATGAAGATGTGGTACATCATCAAAATTGTTGATGGCGTCTCAATGCTTTGCTTGCAAAACCCTAATGTTAGCATGCACATGGAGGAAGAAAGGCAAACACAAAAAAATCTGCACCTAGATCTACAAGTTCCATGAAGGTTTCTCATCCCTGCTTTGTAGATTAAGGTTTTGTATACTCGAGCGGAATTTTTTGGACCTCATAGCGATGCAATGACATCGCAACCCTCTTGAAACAACCTAACTGATGGATATCACATAGCCTACTAGCCAAATCACACTTCCATGTATATTGTTTATATTTATTGAAATGAAATTTATTTATTGTCCTTTTAGCATGATGTTTACATCCAAGTCTATGAGCATATGTAATGACTTACTAAATTACAACGATCACTAGTGTTTAAACATATGTTTTAAATATCCCTATAAGAGGGATATTTGAGAGAGACATCAAAATATCTAAAAGGAATAACATTATTTGATCTTATTCATATGATGATTATAATTGATCATATGGCTACTAATGGAGCGTGATAATGTGGTTGTCAAATACATATCTCCACGTGTCAAAATTAAAACCAAACTCACTTAAATTCACTTAAATTGATTTTAATTATGATGAATTTAGCATAGAGGTAAGTGTCTAATCCATTGATAATAAGGGTATGTTATTGAGATTTTTTGAAATTTGATTAAAGTGGGTGACAAATTGAAATGAGAAATGAGAGAAAAATATAGATTTGGAAAAAAAGACTTGAGGATCTATCTAGGGAATAAAAAATCGCTCAAATTGGATTTTTATCCACGAAGAAATCAAAGAGTAGGGTTAGAGAGAGAAAATCATTCACAATGAGAGAAAAATGATGAAATTATCTACAATTAGATTAATCCAAGCATAAAATTTTTAATCAGATACTATACGATGGTATATTAGAGAGAATGCATGAAATCTAACTCAAAACCATACTCAAAATGATCTAATTAGTCACTGGATCAAGGTTTTTCATTCATCCAATTCAAAATTAGAACTTTAAAGTTCAAGAGGTAATTTCTCCCCATTCTTTCGAAAAAGTCATGACTTAAGGGCTCATTGGAAAATTGAGTCTAGAACAAGAATAGAGTAAAAATGAGTGTAGAACACAATAAGAACAAGAGATTCAATGATTGAGTTGTCTAAATATTCTAGTTAATCAGAAAATCTAGGATTGCCTACACTATCAAGGAGAGAGAGTTTAAATGGAGTTCAAATTGTGCATAACCGTCAAATTGCCACTTCAAATGCAATTGATGGTTCATATTCATCACAAGGATTTGAATTGATGTCATCAAATCATAACCATTAGATTTGAGATGGAGCACCATGATTTTGCCATGTAGATGCATAAAGATGACTTGCTAGTAATTTTGTTTGTTGGGTCTTCATTTGATGCCTCAGATTGCGCCATGTAGAAAGTCTATTTAGTACATTAAATCTGAACCATTATAACTCTCGTGATGGATGGCTCAAATTTTTTTATGCTTATAAAGCGAATTGGTACCCAATGAAAAACCACCACGTACACCTTATCTTTAAGTGATCATCAACGGCTTAAATTAGATCTCCTTCTGTGTTGATTATATGCTCCCAATATTGTCATGTCACTCACACATAAACACTTTAGTCGTACGTCGAAAATAATAAAGGCATTTAATATGTGGTCTTTTGACTTGAGACACCGAAGACATCTTGTAAATGGATGACCGTGTTTTGATTATAATTTATGAATCCCTAACCATGAGATCTCTAAAACGTCATATATTAGATACAACATGAAGTCCTTAAAGATAATTGTATGGTCAAGATGGGATCATTCGTCTTTCGATATTTGAGGAGCTTGACTCAAGGAATGAAATGTGATGAACTCCTTGGCTAAGGTAATAGAAACATCATAGCAAGAGTTCTCGATGATTTTCGACATGCATTGGTACTAACTTGAGTGGCATAGTAAGGTTTGATAGTTGACCATATCCTAAGTCATTTATGAGTCTCGTGCAGATGAAAAGTTTTCGTATGAGAGTTTTCATACACTCCATATCTCCTAAATTATGTGGTGTAGCTTGGTTCCCATTGGGCTGGAAACTCAACCTATCGTTTGGGTTAAATTGATTCTTGATTAATTGATCTATATGCTGATGTTGATAATTGATTAAGGATGACCAATATTATGTTATTAGGCTTGTAGAGTTATTAACTAGTTAGATATATGGACCTAGAGGGTCACATATAAGTTCTACATATAATGGTAGATATATACATACTTATGAGGGTTTTAATGAAAAATTTTATATAAAATTTCTATAAATAGGGCAGAACAATCACAAACCTAGAGGGTCATATACAAGTCTTATGAGAATTATCTCATTTCTTCTCTTTTTCTCTTGATGAATAGCTTTGAAAAGGAGATCCAACTATCGGGAGATCGTATGGATATCGTTAGAGGCTAAGCACTTGAATAGCTTCAAGAACTCCTTCAAAGGAACCTTATAAGTATGTTTTCTCATACATACTAGATGATAGAATCATTTGTTCTTGGTGACTCAATGTTTTGAATATCTCATTCTTTGAGTCAATCTCCTCTTATATTGAGGGTGGATGATCCCATTTTGAGCACTCAATCACCTTAGAGGACTTCATGTTATATCTAATATATGATGTTTTATAAATCCTATGGTTAGGAATTCATAAGTGGTGGCGTACGACCCCCGTCGCCACCAAGGCATGACACTACGGCGCCGGTGGAGCCGACACCTACGCGCGTCCAGCCCCCTCGACAGGCGAAGACGAAGGATCCCGAGTTTCACTACACCAAGTGAGACCCTCTTCTCGCCACGAGCTCGCGCGCGTGGAGCTATCTTTTCTGTTTTCTATTTTATTATGACTTTATTTAGCCCGCACGTGTTTAAGCGGGCCTTTGCATGTCTCTCTCTCTCTCTCTCTTTAGGCCTTTGGGCGGGTTTCCCTTTGTTTCGGGACCCTAGCCTAAGGCCCTTTCCCTTTTGTGAACCTTCTATTCTATTTCTATGAGTATGGGTGTGGGTTGTGGGCCTCAAGTGGGCCCTTTCCTCTCTTGGCCCGCCAAGGGCTCTATAAGAGGGGAAGGGACCCCCCCACAAACCCTAGCCGTCATTTGAGAAAAAATAAGGAAGAACCTCTTCTCGAGTGGCTGCTCATGGAAAGCTAAGGAAGGAGTCCAACCGCCGACGCCGCCGCCGCCGCCGCCGCACCGATCGTGCCGCCGCCGCCGCCGCTGCTTCCGCCGCCACTCCTTGCCCTAACTCCGGACTCGCTGAACGCCGCCGCCATCGCCGCCGCTCCAAGCCGCCATTGCTGCCGCCTCTAAGCTCCGCCGCCGCCGCCGCGCCTAGTCGCCGCCGCCGCCGCCGCCGAACTCAGCCGCCGCCGCCATCGCCGCCCAAGGCCGCCGCCATCGCCGCCGCGCAGGCAGTCAACACTCCCCCCGGTCGCCGCCGCGATCCGCAGCCGCCACGCTCAGCGCCGCCGCCGCCGACGCCGCCGCCACCGGCTAGTCGTCCGCCATCACCGCCGCCTTCGCAAGTCATTCGCGCCCCCTTCCTCCCACCGGAACGCCGCCTCGCCTTCCCTCGCCGCGCGCCGCCCTGTTCTCTGCAAAGGAACCCTAACCGACGAGGAACGAAATGGATGATTCCCGCTGAGTCGACTCAGCGGGAATCGGCCCTCCCCCCCCTCAAGCCGGTCCGAGCCAGCCCGAACCGGCCCGGTCCGCACCTGACCTGGTCAGGCCGCCCCAGACCGACCCAACCAGGCCAGTCCAGGCGCCCCAGATCGGATCCGGCCCCAACCCGGTCCAGACCGGCCCGAATCCGACCGGTCCAGACCGCCAGGACCGCCCAGCCGGTCCAGAACCGGTCCAGACCGGCCGAACCGGTCCAGAGCGGCCCAGACCGGCCCAAACGACCCAGACCGGTCCAGAACCGTCCAGACCGGTCCAGACCGGCCCAGACCGCCCTGAACCGGCCCAGATCGCCCCGAACCGGCCCCGGACGCCGCCTCCCGCCTTCCCGTGTTCGCCGCGACCCGTCCTGCTCGCCACGACTCGTCATCGCTCCGCCCCGCGCCGATCGCTCCTCTGCGCTCCCTCGCCGACTCGCCCCGGCGTCCGACATCGCTGCCGCGCCTGACGACCTCCCCCGCCCCGACCGACCGGGCTCGCGCCCCGCAGGTTAGGCATTCATCCCCCCTCTCTCTTACTTTGAAGTTCTATATTTCCTTCAGTACTTCCCGCACTTGTCTCCTCCGCCCTCGGACCTAGTTAGGCTGAGTGACGCCTGGGCACGGGATTGGGATCGTGGATCCGACCGCCGGGTTGACGATCGAGCTCCCCCCCGACGACCCGAGGTTGCTCTCTCTCCTGCATCGACGGATCCGGGAGGACTCCCGCCCCATCCTGCTCGGCGTACCCCAGGAGCACTGTGACGACGCGCCGGAAGGTTGGCTGCTTGAGGAGATTTAGGATATCATTACATCGTTTAGACACGTAGTTCTTCCACTCCTAGTTTCCCCTTTAGAGGATATTAGCGCCGGACCGATTCACCCCGTCGGTCCTGCATCAATAAGTCATAGTCAAAACATGATTATCTATCCACAAGATATCTTTAGTGATACGAGTCAACCTAATTGAAAGTTTGGCATAATATGATTCAAGGATTCATATGGATCAATGTAATTAACTCTTTCTTCAAAGAGCACTCACTATCTATCCTTAGTGTCTCTACACCGATGATCACAACATCAACCATACTTATCATATGAGTCGGATCAGATAGTGTTATTCTTTTAGGATAATTAGATGTCTTTATCAAATATCCTACAAATAAGAATATTTAGAATATATGTTTAAAGACCAATGATCATTATATTATGATCTCATCATAATTCACTTAGTCATCTCATACGCTCATAAATTTCATTGGAAACCTTACACATGAATAACAATGAATAAATTTTATTTCAATGAATATAAACGAAAGATGAAAGTATGATTGACTTGTAGGCCACATAATTTCCATCACATGCTATGGCGAAGATTGCTTGTGAGATAATGTGGATACGATCTCTACTAGAAGAGCTAGCCAATTTCTATCTACTCTTATGTGAATGTATTATAAAAATCAAGAGGCTAGCTTCTTTGCGAGTGTTGATAGGTGAGAGAGAGAGGAAGAACGATCGATAGGAGAGAGAGAAGCGACGCCAAAAAAACGGCTAGGTTTTCTGATTAGATGGATACATGCAAAAGAGAGAGATATATATAGGAGAGAGAAAGAGGGCTTTTCAGCCCAAATAGAAGGAAGGAAATAGGTGGGCTTTAACACTCCCCCTCAAGCTGGAGCGTGGAGATCAAACATGCCCAGCTTGGATCCGATAGTCTCATATGCAGGGCCAGGGTAGGGCCTTAGTAAAGATGTCCCACCAACCGATGTGCGGAAGCGACGTGCGGGGTACTGAGATGGTACCATTCATGACATACTTGTCGTATGAAGTGGCAGATCAATCTCAATATGCTTCGTCCTCATATGGAACGTCGCATTACTAGCGATAAAGGTAGCAGCCATATTATCGCGAGTACATCTCGCATAGGCCCTTACGGCGGGAAGCCAAGCTCGGTGAGAAGAGAGCGTAGCCACAGCATTTCTGCCGTAGTATCTGCCATGGCTCGATACTCGGCTTCGGCGCTAGAGCGGGACACGATAGATTGCTTCTGAGAGCGCCATGTGACTAGGTTACCTCCAACATAGGTGGCATATCCACCATGTGACTTCCGATCTGCCTTGTCACCAGCGAATCCAGAGTCAGAGTAGGCCTCAATGTGTAGATGACCCTGTCGCCGATACAAGAGGCCCTTCCCCGGAGCTCTCTTAAGGTATGCCAGAATCCGATAGACACCCTCCAGATAGATACTGCGAGGGGCCTGCATAAATTGGCTCAAGACACTAACCGCATAGGAGATGTCCGGGCGAGTCACGGTGAGGAAGATCAATTTCCCCACAAGTCGGCGGTAAAGGCCTGCATCCTCGAGAAGTGCAGTAGCATTGTCCCACCAGTCCACATTCTGCTCCATGGGTGAAGAGGCCGGCTTGCACCCCATCATCCCTGTTTCCTCCAATAAATCCAGCACGTACTTCCGCTGACAAATGGACATCGCCCACGACGATAAGCTATCTCAAGTCCAAGAAAGTACACGGGGGAGACAAGTCTCGTGTCACGAAGTGCTGAGCCAGATAAGCCTTGGTCGCAGCCACCTCGGCGTCGTCACAACCAGTGATGATGATGTCGTCCACATACACAACCAGGATAACGCATCCATGCGGGGTGCGTTTCCGCATGACGGTCGGATCGGATATAGTAGAGACGAAGCCATATGAGAAGAGCAGTTGCGAGAACTTGTGGAACCACGCACGCGGGCTTTGCTTCAGCCCATAGATAGCCTTCTTGAGGAGACACACCTCAGAAGACTCCCCCTGAGCAACGTACCCAGGCGGTTGCTCCATGAATACCTCCTCAGCAAGGTCTCCGTAAAGGAAGGCATTGGACACGTCCAGCTGATGAAGCGACCAGGACTGATCCAGAGCGATAGAGAAGAGGACACGGATGGAGCTGAGGCGCGCCACAGGCGAGAATGTCTCATGATAGTCAAGACCATAGGCTTGAGAAAAGCCACGGGCCACGAGACGCGCCTTGTAGCGAGCAATGGAGCCATCATGATTGTACTTGAGGGAGTACACCCACTTGCAGGAGACAACATTTGCATCAAGAGGCCGAGGAACCAGCGTCCAGGTCTCCCGCTGGATGAAGGCCGCATACTCCGCATCCATCGCCGCTTTCCACGCCGGTACTTGCAACGCCTCAAGATACGACTTGGGAATTGACTCGGTTAGAACGGCAAGGGCAAAGGACTGATAGGAAGGAGAAAGGTGGGCAGGAGAGACATGATGGGCAATAGGGTATTGCGTGCACTGACGAGTGCCCTTGCGAAGGGCAATAGGAAGGTCAAGGTCAGATACGGGAGGAGGCGGGGAAGGTGGTGGTGAGGGGGCCGAATCAGGGGATAGCGGCAGGGAGGGAGGTGCCGGCTCGTAGGATGGATCAGGACTGGAGGGATGCCGAAGGAGGTGACACCTCGCAAGGAAATCGTAATGCAGCTCAAGGAGGGGCAGAGCATAGGGAGATCGGTAACAGTGGTAGCAGATACCGAAGGAAGGAGGGATGGGGAAGAGAGATCCCCGCCAGACAGAGTAGATGGAAAGTAGGGAACGTCCTCATGGAAGGTGACATCTGCCGAAGTAACGTACTGGCGCCGATCTGGGAAGTATACACGGTAGCCCTTCCGAGTCCGAGAGTAGACCGACGAACACACCCTTTGTGACACGAGGAGCCGAGCTTGGAGAGGCCAGGGGTGTGATCTTGGACAAAGGCAGTGCAGCCGAATACTCGGGGTGGTAGAGAGAAGAGATCAGCAGCAGGGGTCAATCGCTGAAGGGGAATAGCACCTCCAAGAGCGGCAGATGGAAGACGGTTCACCAGGTATGTGGCGGTCAGAACAGCTTCGCACCAGAGATACTGAGGTACCCTCATAGCAAGTAGCAGTGTGCGTACCATGTCCAGGAGGTGTCGATGTTTCCGCTCTGCCACCCCGTTCTGCTGCGAGGTGTATGGGCAGGTAGTCTGATGAACTATGCCATGAGCCAGACAGAGTTCCTCAATTGCCTTCTGAGTAAACTCAAGTGCATTGTCCGTGCGGAGGACTTTGACGATCGTCTCGTACTGGGTAATAATCTCAAGTAAAAAATGCTTAACACGAGAGAGTACCTCCTTTCGACTCGTCAGAATATATGTCCAACTCGCCCGGGTGTAGTCATCAACGAACACCATGTAGTACTTTCCTCCTGTGGGCGAGGGATGCGGGGCCGGACCCCAGACGTCACAGTGGACCAAGTCAAACGGGCGATGGGTAGGTGGACCAGTGCGCGATGGATACGATGATCTATGGTGCTTCCCGAGTTCACAAGACTCACAATGAAACTTAGATAAGGTTAACCAAGGTAAAGTTTCTTTAAGTTTGACAAAACTAGGATGCCCCAATCGGCAGTGCCACAAAAGAGAGTCATGAAGGGAACTAGAGGAAGCAGAGAGTGCAAAAAGAGCTTGAAGTCCTGGAGAGGGAGAGTCAGCCACCAGCTCGTAGATGCCACGGCCGTTCTCACGGCCCAGTCCAATCCTCCGGCCCGTGTCTAGATCCTGGAAGACGCAGTGATGAGGATAGAAGAACACACCGCAGTGAAGGGCTTTAGTGATCGCACTGATGGACAACAGATTTGCAGGAAATCCAGGGATATACAGGACGTTCTGTAGAGGTAAGGACGAAGTAGCACTAGACTGGCCGGAGCCAAGGACAGGACAAGAACGTCCATCAGCAATACGGACGTCAGGAATGGAGGTTTCAGGTCGATAAGAGGTGAGGATAGTGGAAAGACCGGTCATGTGGGAAGAGGCCCCCGAGTCAATAATCCAAGAAGTAATGTGAGGAGTTGAGATAGACGGCGTACCTGGAGACGATCCTCGTCCTCCCGCATAGGACACCAAGCTGCTCGTCAGTGCCGCAAGACTGGCCGATGGTGCCGTGGGCGGACACAGTGAGGAGGCTCGTGATGCCTGAATATAGGCCAGCTCCGAGGGAGATAGGGTGAGGCTGACTGTGCCCGCAGCCAAGGGAGTAGTCGAGGATGATCCATCCGCCGTGGACATAGTCGCAGATGGCTTGCCTCCAGCAGCAGCCATGGCCCAGGCAGGCTTCCCAAACTCCTTCCAGCACTTCTCTGATGGGTGAGTCGTCTTCCCGCAATACTTGCAGGATGGATAGGAGGTCCGGGTCCTCCCGGAAGGTGCACTCTTCCCAGATGCCCTGGGAGCCCCGCCGGATGTGATGAGTGCTGAAGTCTCGGTGGGCTATGAGGACTGGGAAGTGGGCAAGCTGTCCTGCACTCGAAGGGCGGCTGCGAAGATCTCCTCAGTTGGTAATACCCGGGATCCCCCAAGTACCTGACCCCGAATCATATCAGCCAACTCAGGACGTAACCCGCTAAGAAATGCTCCCGCTCGGAGCTCATCGCGATACCGTCTAAGCGTATCAAGATCCAGAACAAGTGGCTGATAGAGCTCGAGGTTAGTAAAGATGGCGTCAACCGCTCCATAGTAAGTCTGGAGAGTCCGGGTTCCCTGGCGACATGCAAATAACTCCTCATATAGGCGAACTGTCCGGCTCACGTTGCTCTTATTGGGGTACATCGTCTCCAACTTGAGCCACAGAGCGCGAGCAAGACGGGTCATGCTGAGCGGCTCCATGATCTGAGTAGCTACACTGGAGATAAGCCAGGAACATACCGCAGACTCAAGTCTGCTCCATTCCAAGTACGCAGGGTCCGATTCCTTCGGCGAGGAATCAGTCAGGTGATGCCGAAGACCATGGGCGTTGAGAAACTCGAGGAAGGCGCACTTCGGGGCCCATAGTGGACCCATCGAACGTGTAAGCTGGCTTGGCCAGTGCACTCACAATTGAGTGTTTCCCGGATTGCCGGGGCAACTCTGTAGGCTGAGAGGGCTGAGCAACATCCGAGGAGGACGATACGGTAGTAGAATCAGCCATGTGGAGAGGAACCGGCGACTATCGAAGATAAACCGGCGACGGCAGATCCAGCGGCGAACAAAGCTGCAGATGCAGCGGCAGAGGCAGATGTGGAGTGGAACCGGCGTGTAACCGACAGAAAATACCTCAGATGAACTGGCGTGTAGCCGGCAGAAAATGCCAAGGGGCGATACCACAGATCAAATAAATGATACCACATATCAATGCAGGGAGCGGCTAATTAATGCCGCAATAAAATGAAGCGGCGTGCACGCAGATGACTCGTGAAGCGGCGTGCAGAACCTGATAAGATGAACCGGCGTGCAGATGATGAACCGGCGTGCAATAAGATAAGCCGCAATAAGATGAACCACGCGTCGGCAGATGAAGCGTCGGCAGATGAAGCGTCCGCTGCAGATTAACCTGCAGATTTTTACGCAACCACGCGTCGGCAGATGAAGCGGCGCTGCAGATTAACCTGCAGCAGATGAACCGGCGGCGGTTCCTCTCAGCAGGGTAGAGATCCGGCGGCGGGGCAGGGCAGCAAGCAGCAAACCGCGGCGTCAAGACAGCTCTAATGAGGCTGCAACAGGGCGGAACGACGGCAGCTCTGACGATGCGAAATCGCGTCAGGGCGGAACGCGCGGCGCGAAATTGCGTCACGGCTGCACACGGCGGCACGGTAGGGCCGGGAGGGCAGCGAGTAGCCGTCGTCAGGGCAGGTAGATGCAGCAGGCAAATCGATCTCTCCTTCTACTTCAGCTCTGATACCATGTTGATAGGTGAGAGAGAGAGGAAGAACGATCGATAGGAGAGAGAGAAGCGACGCCAAAAAAACGGCTAGGTTTTCTGATTAGATGGATACATGCAAAAGAGAGAGATATATATAGGAGAGAGAAAGAGGGCTTTTCAGCCCAAATAGAAGGAAGGAAATAGGTGGGCTTTAATAGCGAGGAATTCAAATTTTCATTAGTGTACAAAGCACATGGTAGTTAAAGGCCCATCTCTATTCCACGTGCCAATTGTAAAAGAAGCTTGTAGATGTCATCGCTAAAGGATTAGGCTGACTTTCTTTTGACATTTTTTGCAACAACCTAGACATCCTTGACGTCTACTCTTCAGCTTGAGGGGGAGTGTCAAAAGCATGTTTGTTGAATAGGCCTATTCATACCCACTATGTGTCTCTCTCGTGCATGGCCCTCTCAGATCCTATATAGGTTTCTGATAACATGCATTTATAACATAAATTCTTATCTTTATTAACTCATATTCATGCTTATTTTATGTGAATATGATGCATGTTATCATACTTTTTAGGAATTTTCTCCATTGGCATGTCATTTTACTAAAGTTGATATTTATGCATAAATTAGGGATAATTTCATCCTTAATAGATGATTAATCTTTTGTTTAATGAATAGAAGTTAATCCCTGTTATGGAATGATTTTTGACTTTAGTAAACATTTGGAAAGATAATTTCAAGATGAATTTATGATTTAAAGTGTTTAATGAAAAATGATTTAGGTAAATTTTAATTCATCTTGATGTCTTCATTCTAAATATATTTTTAATTGACATGATATTAAAAAGAAAAGAATTTGTGATCCAATGGAGAAAATTTGGATTAAAAAGGAGTTGTATTTTGAGAAATATGAATTTCTAAAGTTTTAGCCCTTTTTCTGTTTTTTATTTGAATTTTAAAGTGATTTTTTGATTAATTTTCTTGTTAAAATCGCGAAAAAGGGGGGTATTTTGGTCCTCAGGCCCCCGACTGATGACGTGGCAGGCGTACCCAGGTGGCGGCTGACGTGGCGCGCGGGACCACCGCGCCGTCACGACGTGGCACTGAGGCCACGTGGCAGGACGCGTGTGGCCCACGCAGGAGGCGCACGGGGCGCGCCAAGTGGCAGGGAGGCCACGCGGCCACGTGGGCGCCCGTGTAGGGCGCCACGTGTACTGGACATAGAGGAGATATGAGGACAATTAATAGGGGAAGCCACTCCCCTATTTAACCGCGTCCTCTCCCTCCTTTTAATCCGTGTGGGACTATGTTCCCACACGATTTTGTTTATTGCAGGTGACGTGGCGACGCGACGAGCGTCGGATGCGGGCGGAACGGCTGAGATCGCGTGGACCCGAGTCCACGCGATCAGCAATCAGACACGTGCTGAATTCGAGGAATAAGTGAACTTGATGAGCGGCTCACCTTTAGACACGTGGCATCACAAGAAGCTCCTGATCGTCATCGAACGGTGAACGCTCCATCGGGCGATAGATATTCATCGGACGGCCGCTGCAAGTTGATCAAAAGCGACAAAGATCGGACGGCTTACCTGATCGACATCGGACGGCTCACGTAATCTTCATCGGACGGCTGATCTACATCGCAATAGCGGCGCACGGGATCGGTTAATCGTGATCGTCCAGCCAGCGGTTAACCACGATCGGACGGCGCAGACAAAACGGGGAAGAACCCTAGGATCGCGGTCTGATCGAGCCGCGATCGAGCCGCGATTGCAGCGCGATCGAGCCGCTATCGCATGTTTTCCGCAGCGGAATCGCTCTTACCTGACTCGATGCTGATCGGCGGAAACCTAGGACCACGATCGAACCCCGATCGTGGCTCGATCGTGGCCCGATCGTGGTCCGATCGTGGTGCTAAAATCGTGGACATAGGAGCTAAATCCACCGCTGAATTTGGTCAAAATTGTTGCGGAATTGAAGCGGCATCCTCGCCCCAAGGAACCGCCTCCACGACGCCTTCAAACGACGCCCACGACCGCTTCCGATGGCCACGATTTCGGGCCTAATTCCCTCTTTGAACTTTTGATCGACTCGTGAAGAAATTAAGCGAGTTTCGAGGAAGGTCTTAAGTTCTCGTGATCCTCTGCTTCCAAGAGTGTAGAGACGCAGCCATTGAAGCATGATAATCACGATTTCACCTCTTGATTTCATCGAATTTTCCCCTTGAATTCCGAACGTCCACGAGGAAGAATCCGAGCAAATTCGCTTCAATCCACGAGAATTGAGGCCCCATTCTTGCGGCAATCGGGTTAGTAGTGAGGTTCGATCGATTATCAAGAGGTAATTTGTATTATTATTAGGGTTAGATCTTTAATTTTGCAAATTAGTTCATAGTGTTCTTCATTTTCCCCAATTTTAGGTCCGAAAAGTTACTGATTTTGAAAATAGGATATCTCTTTGATTATAATTCCAAATCACTTGATTTTAGTTTCATTGGATTCCTCTTTTCATCAGCTTTCCGTGGATAGAAAATTCATCAAATTTCGAGTTCATTTGACCCTTCAATTTAACGTTTGACCACGGACTATTCATCTTTCATCAGAAGTCAAACGTTGACTTTCGGGGTCAATTACTTTTTATTGATAAATCAGAATTTGATAATTTCGTCTTGTTGGATAGTTCTTAGCTTTCCATTGACATATAAATTGCAATATTTGGATTTCATTTGGTCATTCAATTTGAAGATTTCCTCTGAGGTGTTAATTTCGGGGATTTTCTGATAGTTGATTTTCAATAATTCATAATAAATCCATTTCTTATCCAAAAATTACGAATTATATATAAATAAATTCCATTTTCTCTCTAGTTTCCAAATATTTAATTTTCGTAATCTTCTGACTCTATTTGATTCTCTGATTTTGTAGAACACCTACTGTTGGTCAAAGTCAACGCTTTGACTCTGACTTTTGACTTTTCTCTGTCAAATCCGAGATTTCAATTCTTAAAACTTCTTATTTATCTTATTTATATCATTTCCACATCTTAAATCTTATTTTCTTTTATTTAAAACTCCTTTTAAACCTAAGTTTGACCAAGTCAAATCTGCGATTAAAGTCAACCCTGCTATTTGTGGATCGACCCGATACTTACCCAATACTTGATTATTATATCTTGCCTTTGTGAGTTCGGTTTTATAAATTTTGTTTGACTATTGTCTTTGTGTTTTAACGACGCACGAAAACGACTCGTCAGTTTCCCTTTATTATTTGAACCTTTTATCTTCTTGAGTTTCACAAGCCTCTTGAGCCCAATGACACTATTACAATTACTTGCACTCTCTTTTTTTGTGCAAGGTCCTTACCTAACCATATAAGAGGTGGAAGTCTTCCTTTTTTTCCTTGACATCTGTTTATACTCTTAAGTCTACACTCACAGTAGCTCCTCTCATGGTTATATTGAGGAACAAGGAAATCAAATCTAAAAACTTTTTTCCTTCTCTTTCTGAATTTTCATAACTTAGACAAGGATATTCAATGGAAGCTCACTGCTTGAAAAATCTGATATCATTGTCAACCTCAAAAAAATCTCTTTTGAATATCAAAAATATTTATATAAATATAGCCCCTACTATGATATCAAAATATTGTCAACATGCTGAAATAAACAAGCGTCTCTATCATTTCCAACTCCAAACAATACTAGTAAACTAATGGGATTCAAAAGAAGTATTCAATCCCATCAAGATATCTAATTCTATCAGAACTATCCATTGATCCACTTTATACTTATGATCTAAATTTTCAGTAGAGAATAGGGTAAGCTTTTTTGCGTTTGATTAAAAAAATAATTGAGCTTACAAGGATCTACGCTGTGATAACTGATCACTTGAGATTCATTGATTGATTAAGATCAAGATATCATGATCCTTATAACCATCTTCCATACTGTATTGATCTACTAGGGTTGATTAACATTGATAGCTCAGATTGAAAATGAGCATAGGTAGAGCGAGAGAGAGGGAGAGTAAGCATACAGTTAAATGTTGCTAGGATCTATACATAAGATATGTGGGGGATCTTGTGATTTTCATGATCATCAATGGATCATCTGCTTGGATTTGAAGTCTATTTAAATAGGCGGTCATTACTGCACCGGCTTAATCTCTATCATTTTAAGGCTCATTAACCTTGGTATGATTTTCAATATTTGGAAGTAATAAAGCTAATGAAATGTATCCTAGTTGTAGGCCAAATGGGCTATACTGGCCCATTATCATTATCGTAAGCTATGGGCTCTTTCCGGCTACAATTTTATTAATCTTATTTATTAAAATCTATGTTGATATCCCGGTTATGCTTATCTGAATATCTATGGAAATTAAATAAAGCAACCCCTCGTCCTTATCGGGACCGGCGGTCTATTGGTAGAATTTTTGCGCACTAAAGGTCATCCTTCGTGGTCGTTTTCTGATCGGTGGGGAGAAATCGGAGAAACCCTTGGTGAATAAGCCCTGTAATCTTCTTTGTGTGCCGTAGATCTCGATATAGGGCGATGGAAGAAAGCGAGGGTGCCGGACAAAATGATTGCAGGTTCGATTTGTTGCTTAGAACCCAATCGCTTCATTTCGTTATCGATTCGCTTTTGCACCAGAATCCGCGACTAGAGATTTATATTTCCACTTTTCCAGATTCGAAAATTTTGCCGGCTCACCCAATCTGGTAAAGAAGAGGAAATTTCAGCCGGAGAATCAAAGCCTACCTCTGCCGAAATATAAGTTTGGGGATCGAGCGTGCATTATCAGCGATTTCTCTGCTGGGTCCTCGTCAGTCATCACCGAGTGGGAGTCCGACGATTTTTCCCAAGGATCAGTGACCTGTAAGGAACCCCGAAATTTGGAGTTACGCTCTTCCTCGTCGATCTCAGATTGCGAGCAGGAGAAGCCCACTTTTCCCTTCAGCGGAGGCCCATAGTTCGATATCCATAGACTACGATGAAATTCTGTTGGAAGCTCCGGATGAGGGGTTGGAAGAGTTCGATGACTACGTCGGAGAGCTGACGCCCTACTCCAATGAGCTCGCATCCGATTTGTCTCTGTATGCATCTCCAACGTGGGGTATCACTCTCTCTTTATTCTCTATTTCTATCTATGTATGTGTCTATACATCTATCTCTCTAAATGTATCTATGCGTTTTATACATGCTCTTGTATCTATCGGTATCTTATCTCTCTACGTGTATATATCAATTTCTCTCTCTCTCCCCTCTATTTGTGCGATAACTTTATCTATGTTATGTACATAAAGATATCTGTGTGTATCTCTCTTTCTATCCATCTCTATTCGTATATTTATCCCGTTTATCTATCTCTATCTGTCTATTTCTCTCTCTCTCTCTATAAACCTCTCTCCATCTATCTGTCTATCTTCCCTTCTCTCTATAAATGTATTTATAGAGACAAACAATTATATATATAGATCATCTACTCACTCTCTCTACACTTCTATGTCTATCTTCTCTCTCGCCATCTTCTCTGCATCTCTGCCCGTACATATAATTTCTCTCTCACTATGATGACGTCTGCCACCTCTGAACTTACATGCAGGAGCTCATCTGGGGCCTAGGAAGCCGACCATCGACGAAGAATTCGAGCAGTACTTCTCTGGGTTGATACTGTAGTAATGGTCAGCGGAACGGATCCCTGTTTTTGGGCTTCTATTGTTCAAGGCCCAAGTATGGGTCCGACTAGAATCCAATAACGGGCTTCATCCACTCGACGGGCCTACCCTGCCCGTGTTTCCTTATCCAGTTATCCTGATGGGCCTACACGTCAGGCTGAGACGACAATGTCTGACGTGGCAGAATCTCCACGACGTGCGACAGCTGGCAGGCCCCCGCAGCTGCCGTGCCGTCATATCAGTGACTGTAAATCACCATCGTGTAAAGATTTACCCATCAAAGCAAAAAAATTTGGGCCTGGCCCACATGCAACCGAATGGCCCAGTCACCCTCAGAGAAATCGTTATCCGCCACATTTTCAAAGGTGAGGTGTCGCGATCGCCGCCGTCAGGATCTCATCCGATGGAGAGGCCGTCATTTTCATACAGTGAAGAGAATATTTCCCTTAAAAAACCCAAAAAGAGTGACGTCATAAATCCGACATGCGGGGCCCAAGGCAAGGGGAGAAATAAACAGGAATTCCATACGAATAATTCACAGCAGGAGATTCAATGCGATTTAATTGGTTAAGAATTTGGGGGGGGGGGGTGGAATTCCGTCCGCATCAGCTACTGAAGAGATGGCAGAGAAGAGGCAGAGCGTTGCTCAGAGCTCAGAGATTGATCGCCGCAATGAATGCATCTTCTGCTTGTCGCAGAGATCGTACATTTCCCCTCATGGCAGACTGAACAATTCGTTGACTATATTTGATTGTATACTGAGTAACGGCAAGACGAGGGTTTTCCTCTCGGGCAGCGGTGCCGACTGTTCGTCCTAAGAAATTAGGTCAAAAAAAGGAAGTTTTAGGGCAGCGGGAGTTTCGAAAATAGCACTATCTCAATCCTATTCTCTCTCTGTAATGACGTCGTCTTGGCATTAAAAGAAGAGATGGAGAGCTGGAAAGGGTGCAACCTAACCCATCTCTCCGTCCTTCCCAAGAATTGCAACAATTCCCACGCCTCTCTCGAAATTTTTTCTCTCTTGCACGCTAGTTTGAATTCGCACTTGCCCGCAGAAGAGGGGAGGGGAACTGGAAGAACAGAGATTTCTTGCAATTAGATCTCGCTTAAGCCAGATCAGCTCGCGCGGAGGTAGAAAACCTAGTCTCCGACCCGTGGGAAAATTCAACCTGGGCGACCCAAAAAGAGGAGTATTTACAAATCTTCTTCCGTACCCTTTTTCCGAAAGCCTAAGAGCACCGGAATCGCGAAAATGATGGCGGTGTCGCCGCAGAGAGGGAATGAGCTCAGCTGTCGCGGTACTCTCGCCAGCAGATGAGCATGGTGACGCAGCGGCGCATGATATAGAATCTTGCTCGCTGCTCCTTGACAAGCGAAGCGCAACGACTAGCGAAAGAGTTGACCTTGCGGGAAAACGTCGACTTCTCGAGGAAGACGGCGGTGCCGCCGACGTAGTGGCTATCTTTCGCGGACATCTTCCAGTTGTCGTCCACGCACAGCTCCATCTTCAGCTCTGGTCCCTCGACCCCGTGAAGATGTCGCGCCAGATCTCCTTTGAAACACCTCCCCCTTCTCTCTTTCTTCTCTTTCCTGAATACGGGTCAGTTTTGTTCCTGGGATAACTTCACACCCCTCGACTAGCCCATCCAGTATTTATACATCCATATTTTTAGAGAGAGAGAGAGAGAGAGAGAGCGGGAGATAGGGGATGCTACAGCGTGCGAGTAATTATTTATTAAGGAAACGGTAAAGTACCATAGAAAATGGTTGAACTGGATTATCTCACCGGACGTCTCTCTTTCTCTCTCTCGTCCCGCGCTCTGCTCGACGGCTCCGTCAGTATCTTGCACCTTTCGGAAGAACGCTTACCCATGAGCAACATGTCGCGGACACTGGACAGTCCCCTATACTTTATTCTCTTTTGTTCCCGAGACCAACGTCACTTGCCTAATTTCTTCTCTCTCAAATCCAGCCATACACCTTCCGCTTTACCTGTCTGTTGTTTGTTGTCTCTTTCTCATATCCCTTTCTGGACGTTTCAATGAGATCTCCACGAATCGACGGATCTCTCTATCCCTCCCGCCCTCCTAGTCTCATCACTCCATCTTTCCCCGTCGATCTTTCACTGAACTGACTGATCTCTCGTGTGCTTTGTACCAGGGCTCCTTTTCGGCGTTGACCACCGGCGTGGGGACTGTGGATGTTGACCACAGTCAAAGGACTTATGTGGACGAGGACAGAGCGTCGGGCGGCTTCCGCCTTGTTCTGTGCGGATCTGTCGCAAGTGCGGGACCAAGTGGCGGCACCATCAAGCTCTACGGGAAAAGTCCGTCAACCGTTAATTTTTTAAGGGATTTTCTCGCTCCTCAAGGGGCGAGGATCGCGGGCATAAAGAGCTGGCAGCACGCCGGAGACCTCGAACCGCCAACCCGGGCCAACTCTCTCCACCTTTCTCTCTCCGTGGCCGGCGAAAGATGATACAAACAAAATTTTCGTGTACTTTAAGATATTCAAAGAGTGGTTTAGAAACCCAAAAACTCGATGGCTGTGTTGGTATAAGATCTCTTTCTCTCTCTATATTACTTTCTCTCGAGGTAATAAGAAAAACAGTTGTTTTAAAGACGATTCCATAAACTACTCCGCTGGTTTAATTTCTTGGAATGGTGGCTTAGTATCCGATGAAAACCCCATAAATGTTTCTATTGCCCGACCTGAAGTAGAACTCCGTTTTAGAGATAGAGAGAGAGAAGCAAATCCGGAAGAAAACTGCAGCTTGCGGCGGCGGAGGGCCACCCTTGAAGACATATCATCCCCCACATGGCTCCATGTGAACCTTGCTACCGATCCTGAAACTCATATCTCACTGACCAAGTCAAGACTGTTAGAACTCCACATTCTCCGCCCACTCAACAATAAGAGAGAGGTAGGTAGAGGAAGAGAGAGAGAGAGAAAACGAGAGATCCGAGAAAGCATGGGGTCGGGCCGCATGACGGATCCTCGCCTACCACTTACTAGGAACATAGCTTCTAGCTTCTTGACGTTTCTCTCGCGAGGCGATGTTTTGATTTGATCAGCGCGCAGGTCTCACGGATAGGGAACACGACTTTCTACAAGCTAGGGTTTGGAGAAAAAAACAAATGCCGACATTCGCAATTAAATCACTGCCATTCACTCGTACCTCGATGAAATACGATTGTTGATGCATTTTCATCGATTATTTTACTTTTTTACTCACCTCTGTCACAATCTTCCCCATCAACTGTACTGATCGGGGAACAGTGCAATTTGGATCTAGACTGTCGCTAGCTCCCATTCAAGACAGACAATTTACCCAATTCCTCGCGTTAATCTCCTTACTTTTTCTCTCGCTGTATGACGGCCACTGGAGAGGGAGAGAGAGGTATCATTTTTTTTTGCTCGGATGACACTGCGGGGTCATTGTTTATGGTGACGCACGCAGAGCCGGCAGAGGTGATTGTTTATCTGCGCGTGCACGAGAGTAACGATGGGCCCGCTTCTCGGGATTCCGTGCGGCGTCGTCGTCGGGATTTTTCCTCTCCGCCCGAGTCTTCGTCGACTGAACCCACCTCCCCCCCCCTGTTGAAATCTTTTATCGCACTCCGCTGAGTGGACATCATCGGTTTCGCTGATGGTCGAATCGACGGCCCACCAACTAGAATATCGGGCCAGGGCCAAACAGATGGGCCTACGCCATAGACCCACTATCAACTTGCAACGGCCACAGACCTAGAGTAATTTATTGAGAGTTGAATTGTGCAAGTCAGGTCAGCCGTCGGATCGATAATGACGAATCGGAGGTCATCGGATGGAATTCAAGATCATGGAATTCAGAAAATCTATGAAGCCTAACAGACCAAGCTTCCTTGGTGCTCCGAAGCGGCGAAATTTGAAATGCAAAGGACAGATCTGAACATGTTTAAGATCAGAGACGCCTTGTTGATCGATCTTCGCGATGAACAGCTTAGCAAATCGTACGGGAGAAAAGTAGAGTGATGGCGAGCGGGACCCATCGCCACCATTGCGGGAGACATCGACGATACGAGTTCACCGTATCTAGCGACGATACGACGCTATCGACTTATTTTTCGTAGTTCCTTCTCTAAAAATTTCGGGCCTTTTGTGTTTAGCGGGCCCGATTATTGTCCCTCTCTTTTAATTCCCCTCTTAGGGTTCATTGGGCCTTTTCTTTTAGGCCCAAATGAGTCCTATGGTCATGTGTGTGTGTGTGTGGTCTTTGCTTTGGGAGCTTTCTTTATGGTTTGGGCCTCAAGTGGGCTTTCACTCCCTTAGGCCCATTACGGGTTCTATTTAAGGGATCGAGAACCCCCCCAAAACCTAGAAAAGAATTTGTAAGCGCCGTTTTGAGAGTCTGAGAATTAAGTACTGTAGTTTTTTTAGTCTTGTTAGAAGAGTGGGAAGGGAGAGGTGGGAGGACGGCGAGACGTGAAGGAGGAGACTTCCCCGCTCGTCACCCGCGTGCACGAGTAGAAGAGGTAGGAAGGAGAGAAAGAGAAGGAGGAGAGAGCGACGTTGCATACCTCGTCTCTCTCCCGCTGTCCGCTTGAAGAAGGGCCTGCGATGCCCTCCTAGCTTCGGCGGTTCTCTTGGGTTTCTCTCCTGCTCTTATCCTCCCCCGTCCTCTCCACCTAACCTTTCCCCTCCCCGAGTTGAGCTCCGGGCGAGAATTCACCCGCGGTTTCTACTCTTACTCGCGACGCCGTGACGGTGGAAGAACTCATTGGAAGGTGTCACTAGAGGGAACCGTTGGATCAAAAGGAAAGACGAAAGCTGGATGAAGTTGCGTACGAGGTCGCGGGAGCAGAATCCGCCGGGATAAGAATCTGCCGGACGAAGTCGCAAGACGAAGGGAAAAAGGCGCAAGCCAGCCTTCAGCCCGAGTGTGCGACGCTCGTGGATGCCTCGCCCATCCCGTCTCGCGCGCGCACGTCGCGAGTGCCGACCCGCGCTTGCTGAGGGTGCGCGCGTGAACGGAAAATCCTCGCGGAACCCTCGGTGCCATTGGGGACAAATTTATGGGAGCAAGAGAGATCTACTTCGGGAGGAGGCCGTCGCCGTCCGCGTGTAAGCCTTTCTCATCCGGCGACTGCCTCTTTCTCTCTCCCTATCTCGTATCCCTCCCCCTGGTTGACCGCCCAACAAGACTCTGCCGCGACTTCTCCTCCCCACCTTGCTATCGCGATGCATCCTCACGTGAACGAGATTTCCATCACGCTTTCTGCGTGACTTGGTGACGATTGTGAAAGAAGACGACGAAGCGACATCACTGGACAGTGACTTTTCCGCTCCCTCCTCTTCCGCTACGCGTCCTCAGCCCCTCACCTGCACACGCCCGTCCACACGGCCCTCTTCTTCCTCCACTTCCGCGTATTCCCCCTCCACTTTCGCTACGCGTCCTCCGCCACCTCACCTGCACCGCCCCGTCCTCGCTGGCCCACAACCTCCACCTCTCCCGCTACCCGCTTTCCTCCACCCCTCCGCCCTTTTCCTCAGTACCTATTCCCGCCATTTCCGCTACACGCCCTCAGCCTCATCACCGACACACGCTCGGCCGCCCGACTCTCTCTCCTCTCCCACCCCCGTCTACCTTACCTCTCCCCTTGCTCGCCATCTCGCCTACATTATCTCCGCGATATTCCCTACCTACTCCTGACCTTTGCCTCTCCCTCCCGTGATTAGCCTATCGCCACGTCCCGTGATTAGCCTATCTTCCCCAGTGGTTCGCGACTCACCTGCCAGTCCGTCCGTGGGTTACTGCCATCCTCGACGTAACACCCGTACGGTGTTTGTTAGCTGCGAATAGCACCCCTGCTCCCGGCATTCTTGCACTCCTCCGTGGCCACTAATTACGGTGGACAACGAATCCCAGCTCCTCGAAGGCCCGCATTCGGAATCGATGCATCGCTCTTCGCCGGACGCCTCTGCCTCGCGCTGACTCTCCGCCCGTCACGACCCGTCGGGCTACGCCGCCCCGAAGGTTAACTCCGTACCCTTCATTACTTAAGTTCAATTACCTTTCAAGGTTTTCCTCGGCTTGCTTCCACCGCCTTTCGACGGACGTAGACATGATAGAGCAGACTTGTAGGATCGAGACTTCTGACGTGAGCGTCAAGTCCTACACTGAGCGTGAGCTGCAGCCATCGGCTACTCCACGACGAGCGACTCCGCCACTCCGGACGTGGATCGAGAGGGTCTTACCCTACCCATCATCGCGAGTCTTCCCGGGTCGCCCGGTATCAGCTTTGCTGATTGGTACGCCTGCCTGTACTTAGGTTAGGTGGTCAACCTAGAGTCTAGGACCATACACTCTTATCGGATCGGGCCGACGGCCCATCCACCAGACGTCATGTCTCATTGATCAGGTATGAGGGTTTTCACCCCCCGTCCTGCATCATAGAGTTTGCCGTCCCTCCGATCATTTCACTCGATCAGCAATCGATTATCTGACACTGCATCAATACTCCGCAGCAAATTGCAATCAATCTCGATCGTTCTCGGTAGCAAGTATTTACAGAGCTTGACTGATTGAGTCTGCTCGAGCTGTAGAGCTGCGAATACGCTCGGCTCTGTGAAGAACTCTCAAATAACTGCGCATGATATGGAAGGTTACTAGGGCTCATGGTTGATTTTGTCATCTCCCCTCCTACCACTCTCTCACATACCCATTCTCTCAACTTCTCTCCTTTGTCCCTCTATAAAGACTCGATGTAATCTCTCTTTTCCATTATAGATTACATGGATTTTCTCTTTTACAAGGTCAAAAACAAGAAATTCATGGTTTAATCTTGAAAACATGAAAAATAACAACTGCCATCATCCTCACATTTTTATCATCTTCTTAATAATTCCTCATTAATTAAAATATAGTAATTCCACATTGATTACCATAATCACGAAATCAGTATAATAAGCCTTTTTACAATCTATTTACCTTATTGCAGTCAGGATTTTACGACTGTAAAGAGATATGTGTGTGTTTATCTCTTGTAATTTGGTTATTTGATATTGTTCATCCTTTAGATATAGGGATCTCTCTCCCTAAAAGAGGTAGAATTTAATTTTCCTTAATTCCATCTTCTCACATAGTATTAGAGTACTAGGGTCTTCATAGGAATTTTTTGATTCTATATTTTCAGCTCTTTTTATCATCACCAATGTATTCCTTGTTTTGAGAACTTATCAATGACTTCCCATTTGTGTTTTGATGTGAGACAACATGCTAGTCTGTTTTTCAATGGTAATCAATATAATCAAATGGTCAAAATCACCTTTTGCAATCCTTGTGGTCCTTTTTGGTCTAAAATGATGTGATGTGTCTCTCATTGGTTTAGAATGGCAGTGATGAGTGCCTTTTCTAAGATTAATTGTATATAGTGTTATATTCACTTTACACGTGCTAGCTTTGCCATTCTCGGACATCATGTACACGTGCTTTAGTGCCACATCTCTCCTCTTTGGAAAGATTTTCAAGCCAATTTCTTATGATGATGGCAAAATGGAGATTGATAGCAGGTCTTTTGCCATTTTAGCTCTAACTTGGTCATTAAAAATCTGATCTAGGTGAAATACAATTCAAAATATCCAAAAACATAGATGATCCTAAAATGGAAAAGAAAAACTGTGTTACATTTGGTACATTTGTTGCTTGAATCCCTTAGTGGACAAGGAAGAAGGTATCTTGGTGAAACACTTCATGTGTTTCTCACTCTCTCCATATGAGTGATGGGATCTGATGCTAGATAACCTCTTAAAATTTTGGTAAAACGTCAAACATAGCAGAGAAATTGAACATACAAAACACCAAAGTGCTAATAATATGTGATCCTATCATTTAATATAGATCAAAATCCATACTTATATGATTCATTAAAGGAGTTCTTCAAGCTGTTCAAGTTTTAAGCCTCTTGCGGTGTCCATAAAATCCTTAGATGATTAGATCTCCTCTTCAATGTTCTTCACCAAGAGAAAAAGATAAGAAAGAAGAGAGTTTGCACAAAGTTTACATAAGACCCCTTGTAGTTATTCTCCCCTTATTTATAAACATTGGGTATGTTAAATTTTCACAAAACCTTCATAATTATATTTGTATATGCTAATATTCATAGACCTTATATGTGTGACCCTCTAGGTCTATATCTTGCTAATTAATAACTCCATAAACCTAATAACACTTATTGGTCAATCTTATTAATTATCACTATATAGATTAATTATTCAAAAATTAATTTAACCCAATTGATAAGTTGAGTTTCAGGCCCATTAGGTCTTAAGCTACACCACGTGCTCTAAGAGATATGAGAGTAAAAGAACTCATAAATGAAACCTTTATATCATCGATAAATGTGCAGATATAATCCTTCATCTATTGAAGACTCATAAATAACTTTGGGTGTGCTCAATTGCCAAACCCTAGTTGGTCACTCGAGATACTATTGATGAATGGAGGAAATCATTGAGAACATCTTTTATGATATTTCTATTATCTTGGCCAAGGATTTCGCTACATATCATTCATTCAATCAATCTCCTCAAATACCAAGGGTAGACGATCCCATTTTGAGCAAACAATTATCTTTGACAACTTTAGGTCGTATCTAATCTATGACATTTTAGAGATCCCACATATGTAGATTTATAAGTCATAAAAAAAACACGATCATCCATACATAAAATTATTATAGTGTCTTAAGTCAAAGGACCACATGCACAATACGACATGAATGAACTTGATTGATATTCATGTATATTACCATTCAAGGATTGATACAAATCAATTTAGTGAACTCTTTCTCCAAAGAGCACCCACTATTTATCATTGGATTTTCCATACCGATGACCACAAATAGTGTTTTTCTTTCAACCATACTGATCATATGAATGGGATCACATAGTGTTATTCTTTCTAGAAATTTTGATGTCATTCTAAAAAATCCCTCAAATAAGAATATTTAAGACACATGTTTAAAGACTTATGATTGATGTATAATGATCTCATCATAAGTCACTTAGTCATTACATATGCTCATGAATTTTATTACAAAAATAAAAAATAATAACAATGAATATAAACAAGACATGAAAGTATGCTTTGGCTTGTAGGACATAAAATATCCAATGTATTACACACATGGCAGCCATGCATGGGGATTTCTCTTCGAGTGAAATATGATAGGACACATGGAAGTCATGTATGGCCCTTGGAAGTGCCATGTGGTTCCACGTGATAAGGCCATGTAATGTTACCTAGTGAGGCCAATGAAAAATTCATGTTGCAAACTTGGTAAGATTAGTGGTGGGTAGATATAAAGAGAGATACATTGGGATTTATTGAATGAAATAATTCAATGTTTTAAATTTTTTTGAATTCATGAAATTCCTATAATCATTATAAAGTGTTTAAATGATTAATTTCTTATTTTAAGAATGATAGTCATGTGTAATTTTCAAAATATATTTTTGATTAAAATTTTAACTGAATTAGTTTTATTTATGTATTTAAATGCATGTGGTATTAGATCAAGAACCTAGATGGACTTAGAACATGATCTCTATTTATATGATTATTGCTCTCATTGATAGAGAAGTATCTCTAATTGATTGATCTCATTCACATATCATATGACACATATGATATATAACTATTATATATATATATATATGTATGAATATGATTATTGAGATAATCATATCTTAAGGTATGGTTATTGAGATATATAACTATTATGTACCTTGAATTTAGAGACCATATCAAACATAAAACTCACATATTAAACTTTGGGCTAAAATGCATGAGTAATAAACTCAATTGCGATCCTCATTTATTATATCCTTTGGATCTAAATCACTTTAAGTTAGGTTGGTGGAGTGTTAAGAACTAGTGTAGGATGCAAGTTTTAGGGTAGAGGAACTGTTTAGTTTGGTGGAGTCCACTCCAAGACTACTGACAAATCAATTCCCATCATGTAACAAAGGTATGACCCATACAAGACTTAGTCATTGGAAAAGCCTATTCCATGTTGCATGAGCATTAGTGACCAAAGTATGATTGAATATTACAAGTTTCATAAGACTCATGAGATGAGTTCTCAATAATATATTATGATCGATGGAGTCCACTCTAAGTCACTATTTAGTTTTTGAAACTATATCTCCTCACTTGAAGATTGTTAGTTCTTTATTTTTATATATATGATGGTTGTATGAATTACTTAATTTTTTTTCAAGATCATTCTTTTTCAATGAATAAAACATATACAAGAATTAGTGCTTAATTATCATTCATCTTTTATAAGTGAACATGTTGTCTAGAACCCTATCCATGGCATAATGGATGCCAATTGTTAGATCAAATTGAGCTTCACTAGTGGTCTCAAATGTGTAAAGATTATACTCAAGTTTGAGTGGATTGCTTATGTCCTAGAGAGTTATGGCCTTGATGGGTCAACATTTGATGCAATTGATGATGAGATATGCGAGTACCAAAAGTGGAAGGATGATTCAATGATAGTTCAATGTTACACACTAGCCTTCATGTGCAATGAGTTACAAAGACAATGAGGACATTGAACTAAGAACCATGCTACTTCATTTGACAGAACTGTTTGCTGAGTAGTGTAGGATTGAGAGATATGAGATATTAAAGAACATATTCAAGGCTCTAAAAGCTAAGTCATCTTCCATATAGGCTCATGTACTAAAGATAGAGTGGATAAAGAGGTTGGCAGGCTCTCAAGTGAACTCCCAATATAGATGAGTACAAACTCCTCTCAAATTCATCATTAATTTTAATATGCAAAAAATGCAAAGTTCTCTCCAGAAGTTGCTTAATATGCTTATTTTTAGGAGAATTTTAAAAAAGGAAAAGCCTCGAGTACTATTATTTTGTAGAACCAACAAGAAGAGGAATGTAGCCTTTTCCTCCAATAGTGGAAAAGGAAGAAGTAGGTGAACACATTTCTAATAAAGAAGGATAGCAATGAGAAAGATAAATGTTCCCACTATGGCTTAAAAAGGGAGCAGAGGAGGAACATAAAAAATTAATTCAATGAGAAAACTCAAAAAAAGCATGATGATGCTTCAAGTCTATACGATAGATAATTTTTGTATAGAGATTCAAAATCTTGGGTATTAGGTAAAGGATGTACTTCTCATATCTGCAATGATTCACAGAGGTTGACTAGTAGATTGAAGCTGAGAAAAGATGAGTTTGAATTGAGAATGAGAAATAGTCTTAGAATTGTTACTATCATGTACGGTCTATAGACCTCAATCTACCATCTAACAATTATCGTCCTTTAAAATAATATTACCATGTTCCCAACATAGTTAAAAACATTTCAATTTCAATTTTGGACAAGAAAGGTCATGCCTTGACTCTTTAGGACAAGTGTTGTTCTATTTACTTTGAAAGTAAATCGGTTATTATGACATTTTAGTCAATCATTTAAATATGATTAATGTTTCTTTATATAATATCTGAGTAGATGTTGCTCTCAAGAAGAGTAAAAAATGTGTGAATGAGGCTTTCCTCTAGACGTGGGCATAGTGGTGATGGAAGATTACAACAATTGTATAGAGATGTAAACTAAGGTGCTTTTGATTATGAATCATTTACAACCTTTGAATCTTGCATTGTGGGTAAGTTACCCGAATACTTTATTCTTAGCGTATTGAGGATGTGAAAAGGGTATCTTGGAACTGATGTATTCTTATATATATATACTATCCATTGCTTTTCTAAGCAAAATAAGGTATCTCCTATCGCATCACTTTTTCAAATAAATTTCTAGGTTTAGATAGGTATACCTTATGAGGTATAAGTGTGAAGTCTATGATAAATTCATAGAATTTAAGAATAAAGTAGAAAATAATCTTGAAAGAGTATCGAGGCCCTTTGATCAGATTGAGGAGGTGAATAATTAAGTATCGAGTTCACACAATGCTCAGAGGATAATGGTATCTTAGATTAGTTGACTCCTCCCTATAGATCTCATATGAATGACATATAAAAAAGGACATATCACACTTTGTTAGACTTTGTGTGATCTATGATGAGTTTATCAAAACTTGTAGTATTCCTTTATAGATATGTGCTTGAAATAGCAGTGTGTATCTTTAACGTCTTACCTAGAAAATTTATAATTTCTACACCATATGAAATATGGAAGATAAAGAAGTTAGACTTGTCCTACTTTAGATGACATGGTTTTCCCACTCATGTTAGGAAACATGATATAGATAAACTGGAATCGAAGACTAAGTTATCTAGATTTCTGGGATATCCAAGAGAGACATATGGATACTACTTTTATCATCATGAAGAACAATATGTATTTTTCATGAAAAGGTCATCTTCATGAAAGACGAATATCTCTTGAGATGATATAGTGGTAGAAAATTAGTCTTGGAAGAATTTTGAGATCCATATAAAAATTTTACCTTATTAGATGATAAATGAGTACATGAATGTGTTCAAGTACACACATAAGCATCTCATAGGTTTGAGAGAGCATGACTTACATCTATACTCTTCATCTTACGATAGCAATCTTTTGACCAATAGTGAAGTGATGAACGACTTCAACTCTAGGAAATTGTGAGATATAATAGAGTTGGAGATCCATTTCATGCATTACAACCAAGTATGATAGTTGGTCAACCTTCTAGAGGGTATAATACCTTTCGAGAGTAAGTGGATCTTCAACAAGAAGATCGTTGTTGATGAACATGTTGACACTTTCAGTGCAAGGTTGACAGTAAAGTTTATCGTTAAAGGCAAGGAGTCAACTATAAAGAAACATTCTCACCAATTGATATTATTAACTCAATTTTAATTCTTCTTGTCATAGCTATGTACTATGACTACAAGATTTATAAGATGGATATAAATTAGACCTTTCTCAACAAAAACTTTGAGGAAGATATATATATGATATATAGTAAAGGTTTTAAATCTAAAGAGTTCTTAGACAAAGTGTGCAAGTTGTAAAGGTCCATCGATGAATTAGAGTTCAAACATGAGATTTGACCAGATGGTAAATATTATGACTTCATTACAAAATAAGATAAATCTTGTGTATACAAGAAGATCAGTGGGAGTGTGATTACTTTTGTGGTTCTATATATGAAAAATATCCCACTCATACTCATTGAAAATGATGTAGGTATGATATTATTAGTAAAGGCATGTCAATCAAAGAACTTATCTATTAAGGATTCTAGAGAAGCAACCTATGTATTAAGAATATGCATCTATAGAGATTTGATTGAGAAGGTTGCTTAGATTATCTCAATCTATGTATATATACACTATTGTCAAAAGGTTTAGCACGGAAAACTCTAAGAAAGGAATACCAACGAGTCATAGAGTTTAGAAATCTAAGAAGCATTCGTTAAAAACTCTTGAAGATAGTACTGATGGAAAATATCAAGTATGCCCAGGGTATTGGATCCATCATGTAAGCAATGCTATGTACACCAATAGATAAAATATTTTCTCAAGTGTTACAAGCAGATTTCAAGCTGACTTGGGTGATAAACACCAGGAAGTTATGAAATGCATCTTTATGTACTTGAAAAGGATTACACATTTATTTTTGGTAAATGGAGGAGAGGATATAGATCTTTAGGGTTACATTGACTTGAGTTTTAATTTAGAACCATATGATAGTAATTTGCATCTCAATTCGTGTTCACTTTTAATGGAGTAGTAGTATCTTAGAAGAATTCAAAGAAAACCACCATTACAGACTTGATGCTCGAGGCTAGGTATATTGTCACGAGTGAAGCCGCCATCGAGGTAATCTAGTTGAAGAATTACAACACACCTTGGTACAATCCCTAAGATCTCAAATCTTATTCTCTTGATGTGCAACAATAATGATGCAATTACATTAGTGAAAGAGCCAAGGTCCTATTAGAAGTCAAAGCACATGTTAAAGCACTTTCACTTGATTAGGGAGATTGTATCTAGAGAAGATATAATTGTGGAAAGAGTTTCATCGAGCAATAATGTTATTTCACTAAAACAACCTTTTGATCAAGAAATTTTTTATTGTTATTACAAAACGATGGGGTTGATGAATAAGAGTGATCGGCATTATTTTGAGAAGGAGATAGATATATATTATGTTCATTGAAATAAAATTTATTTCTTTTCATTCTTGTGTAATGTTTGTAATAAATTCTATGAAAATACATAATGACTAAGTAAATTATAATTAGATCACTACTCTTTAGACATAATACAAAAATCATTAGTCTTTAAATGTATAATTAAAAAGTTCATATTCAAGAGATATTCAAGATTCATGTCATGATTATGTATAGGGTCCTTAGACCTAAGATGCCAAAGACATCTTGTATATGGATGCTTATGTTTTGACTATAACTTATGAATCTCTAGCCATGAGATCTCCCAAATATTATATATTAGATACCACATAAATTCTTCAAAAATGATTGTGTGGTCAATATAGGATAGTCTATTTTCATCATTCGAGGAGATTAACTCAAGGAATGAGATGCAATGAAAACCTTGGCCGAGATAATAGAAATATTGAAGAAGGTGTTCTCAATTATTTTCTCTATGCATTAGTATTAACTTGAGTGAAAAATTAGGGTTTGAAAATTTATCATACCCTAAATCATTCATGAGTCTCGAACAAACAAAAGATTATACATACGTGATAAATGAAGATGACAAGTTTGAGTATATGATTTCTTATACACTCGATATCTCCTAGAGCACGTGGTGTAGTGTGGCACTCAACTGACTAGAAACTTTACTTGCCAACTGGGTCAAATCAATCCTTGACCAATAAATCTATATGTTGATGTAGATAATCCATAACGTTATCTAATAAGTGTTATTATATCTATGGAGTTATTAAGCGATAAGATATATGGAAATTCAGGTTCACATACATGTCTATGGACATTGATAGATATAGACATAAATGTGAAGATTTTTATGAAAAGTTCATATAGCCAATGTCTATAAATAAGGAGAGAAAGAAAGACTAAAACTCAAGGTACCCGTGTGAACTTTGTGGAAAACTCGCTCCTTTCTTTTCTTTCTCTCTTGGTAAAGAACATTAAAAATGGCATCCAATCGTTTTTAGATTGTGTGGATATTTCTAGAGTTTAGACACTTGAATAACTTCAAGAACTCCTTCAATGAACCTTGTAAGTATAGATTTTGATCTATAATAGATGAGAGGATCATCGCTTCTTATCACCTTTATGTTTTGAATATTCAATGTCAGTCACTACATTCGATGTTTTGATCAAAATTTTGAGAGCCTATTAAGCATCAGAACATATTTGAAGATTTATGCATATTCCTAGTAATTGATAATGATAAAGGATACATATGGGAGTTCATATACACTATATATTTTTTAGAATGAGGTATCTCTTGGCATCCCTTAAGCTAGCAACTTGACATATCAATGGAGTTAATTGATAGTTGATTAGTATTTATATTTATATCTATATAGTTAATTAATAAGGTGACCAATAAATGTTATTGAGTCTATACGGTTAATTTCTAGACATATATATGGACCTAGAGGGTCATACACATAAGGTCAATAAACAATAAAGGGTATAGAGTCTTTTGAGAAATTTACTGAAAACTTCTCAAATTTTAAACTCTATGAATAAGGGGTGGGCGTTGACGAAGTGAGTTTATGCGTTCATTGAAAACACATGTCCAGGCATCAAAACAATAACCAAACCCACTAAATTAATAATTTAATTTTGAATTAATTAAGATAATAGTAAGGGTTGAATCGACAGAGAATTAGAAAATTTTTTAGATATCTTCACATTTTGATTAAATTAGATGACGAATTGGGGTGAGAAATTAGGGAAATCATAATTTTAGTAAGAAGATTTAAGACAAATCCACAAAATCAAAATCACTCCATTTGGATTAGTATTTGCATAGACATCAAAGAGAGAAAACTATGATAAGTCGTAAAATTATCATAATCTACTGATTGAATTGAAAATCTAATGGTATGGGACAAAAGCTTAGAAGGAAATGTGTAATCTAACTCGAAATCACGCTCAAATTGATCCAATTAATCGCCCAGTCAAGGTTGTTCAGTCTACATTTTGAAGAATAAAAATTCAGAGTTGAAGTAACAAATTCTTCCTATTTCCTCGACGAAAATCTTGATTTCAAATAGTCACTGGATGCAAAAATGAATCTAGACGAGGATCAAAACAAGAGATCCAAGGATTATGATGTGCAAAGGTTCGATCAATAGAAAAAATCAATGAATGCATACATCGTTTGAAGAGAGAGAAGTTATAACATTTTGAAATTGAGCGTGACCGTTAGATCTTCTCCTTGATGAGATCAATGATCACGATAGAATCTGAAGAGGCAAATTGTTATGGTTAAGTTGCGACTGTAGGATCTTGATCATAGCATTAGAATTGCACCACGTATTTGAGTGAAGAGAAAGCGTCGCCTAATCTCATCCTTTTAATCGTGATTCGACACTTCAAATTTGCATTTGCACTTTGAATCCTGGCCATTATAACTCCTCATATCAATGACTAGGATTTATCTGTTTAATAGAATGAATTGACGCCCAGTCAAATGCTGCCACGTACCCCCTTCACTAAAGTAAAAGTGAAGGGCTAAGATTAAATCTTCTTTCTTTGCACCGATTAGACTCTCATGAGCGTGCCACATTACCTACATAAAAAATAGTCCCGCATTGCAAAGATCAAAGAGATTTTCATGCATAAATTACAAAGTAGCCTAAGTGGTTAGCTCATGCCACTAATGACTTGCGCGCCTTGCGTGCATCATGTGTATGTCACGTGGCACGTGCATACTTCGCCATGTGATGACATGCAAGTGTACACCTTACATCATCAACCACGTTAGCACGCTCATAAAAACCACTTTTTAAATATTATTAGTTAAAATAAAATTAAAAATTTTAGAAAAATTCTTTAAAAAAATCCCCAAAAATGATAAAATTCATAACTTTCAAAATATAACTCTTTTTAAATCCAATTTTTTTTATAAAAATAATTAAATAATTAATAATTTTATATATTTTAATTGAAGAAATAACAAGAAAATAAATTTCTAATAAAAAATACACCCGTTTTCTTTAGAAAAGAAAACTAGAAAAATAAATGTGTATAAAAAAATATTTTTCTCTTATTATTTACAGTTAAAAACCCAATTATAATCTTCAATCGAAATGGAGATAATCTACTTTAAAATTTCAAATTTGATTATGCCTGATTATCCCTCAAAATGATGCATTTTGAAATTTATAATTTAAATTGCATTGAATGATGAAGATGCACTCACAATATGATAACATGCATAAGAATAGAATGTTTTATGCCTAAATTTGTATTAATAATCATTTAATTACAAGTATAACTTGTATGTTATCAAGTGCCCAAACCTATGTTTACCCATGATAGACTTCTTTTCCCCTTCATCTTTCATCTATGAGACTAGATTGTAAGGAGATTTTCAACGATTTCAATGAGCATTAAAGAAGAGATTTAAGAGGAGATCCAACCATCCAAAAATTGGATGGATAATGCAAGAGTTTAGACTTATAAAACTTCTTCAATCTTCTCCAAGAAATGTTGTAAGTGATGATTTTTTTTTATTTGCGCTTGCTGAGAAGATCATCATTTCATGGTACTTTAGGTTTTCAAGTGTCTATTCCAATGATTTCCTCTATATTCGTTTCAAATTGGTTTTGAAGGGCATATCAAACCTGGGATCCCAACACCATTTGCATGTCATGTACTCATTCCTTGATTTTTGATGGACATTCATCCCCAATGCAAGGTCACACTCATGTTTATGTGACTTAGACCCTACCATTAGACAACGTTTTTTATAGGTACCTAAATTTCTAGAAAGCTTTTATCCATAAGTAACATAAAATATGGATGATGAATATGGCAATGACACCTACATACTTATGTGGGGTGAATGTCCATTCATGCCTCAACTATTTGACCACCACCATGGAATCTTCATTTCTTTGGTGTTTTCATCTTCTTAACCTTGGAATGTCCAAACTACTATAGTTATCCCCATGGGTAACTCTTGATTCGTTTGAGTGTCAATTAGGTAATCATCATATTCCTCTCGTTCAAAGTTACAATTTTTTTTATCTCCATCTTGATGTTTAGGGTCATGCATGAAAAATATCCCTTATTGGTATTCCTTATTACAATGTCTTTGATGATGATTATTCTAAAGTATCTTAGGCTTACTTATTAAAAGATCTTACCCAAGTCCTTTCCCAAGGAAACATTCTTTGTCAAATTTTAACTCAATATTAAATTACTCCAAATATTACTTGCATAAATAATGACTTGGATTTGATTAAAAAATAACTCAAAAAGTACTATGCTGCTTTGGGTATTGACGGGACGAGACCGCGAGGTCGTCGATTTCACACGGTCTCGTGTCAAAAATAATACCGAACTTACCAATTTGGGGAATTAAGAGAGAATTGAGGGGTATAATGGTAAATACGGGTCGAATCCACAGGGAATTTAGATATTTTCGAGATATCTTTTAGAATTTGGTCAAATTGGACGATGAATTGAGGTGAGAAATTAGGGAAAATGGTGTTTTTGGAAAGAAGACTCAAAGATCTATCCGTGGAATCAAAAATCACTCGATTTGGATTAGTAATCACGGAGAAATCAAAGATGGACGTAGAGAGAAATTTCGGAACTCGCGAAGAACATACTTGAAATTAAAATGAAATTAAACTTAAATTAAAGTCCTAATCCTAAAATTGATGATACACGACTGATAGATAAGAGGATAAACTTGTTTTCTAACCCGAGATAACGATCAAATCGATCCAATTGATCGCCGGATCACGGCTCTTCATTCCGCGAATTCAAACGTGAACATCGGTGTTCAAGAGACAAATTCTCCTCGCCGATCAGTCGCAAATCTCTCTATAAACACTCCGTGGACGCGGAATCTTGTCTAGAAGCGATTACAGAGAGAGATTCAAGAGAGAATGCAAATAGATAGGTCAATTAGATCGAAAACTCCCAAGAATACATCAAAACGACGAAGAACAAGGCTATTTATAGCAAATTTGGGCGTAACCGTCCGATCATTTAGATCGACATGGGTTATAAAATTATTTATGCTTAATTCATCATAATTAACCCTAATTTAGTGTATTTTTGAGATTATGACATAAATATGCATAGAATGATAAAAATGCACTCAAAGTATGATAACATGCACATAAATGTAATGTTTTATGCCTTAAATTGCATTAATAATCATGTTTTATCATGTTAAGATTGCATGTTATCAGGTATCATTCACCAAACTACTTATTCTTACCAAAACAGTCTTACCAAAAGGAAGTATTGTCACATTCTTCATATCGCTCGTACTCTTTTGCTTGAAATGGAGGTTCCTTATTATTTGTGGCCCCTTGAAATTTTTACAACCACTTAAATTGATAAATAGTCTTTCATCTTATCCTCTTAGTGTAGTTTTTTCTTCTTGTTGAACTTTTTAGTTCCTCCTCCTACGATCTTTGGATGTGTATCTCTTTCCAAGATCTATCTATGAACCTATGCTGCTAGGGAGAGGTGGAGTAGCAGTTACCTTGTTGTACATTATGACCATCCTTACGAGAGATGATGGTTGGGGGTAGAAGACCTCATTTTCTAAGCAAGATCATTTTACTTGAAATACAGGTGGTGTCAATATTGTCGCCTAGTCCTTGATTGTACATGATAACATGCATTTATAACTTAATTTCTTATCCTAATTAACTCATATTCATGCTTATTTTATGTGAATATGATATATTTTATCATACTTATTAGGAATTTTTTCCATTGGTATGTCATTTCACTAAAGTCGATATTTATGCATAAATTAGGGATAATTATATGCTTGATTGATGATGAATCTTCTTGCAAGATTAAATTGATATGAATTATATATTCTCCCTGATATACTTTGACTTTAGGAGATGATTTAAAGAATTAATTCCAAGGAAATCATGGGTGGATGATTTAAAGAAGGAATTTCTAAGGAAAGACTTGATATTATTTTCAATCCATCTCATTTTCTTGTTTTTAACTATATTTTAGATGGCATGATGTTAAAAAGGAATAAATTTGTGATACAATGGAGAAAATTTGAGATTAAAAGGAGTTTTGTTTTAAGATTTATGAATTTTTGAATATTTTAGATTTTTCTGGAATTTTATTTGAATTTATTTCTTATTAAAATCGCAAAAAAGGGGTTAACTTACCGCAGGAGCTGACGTGGCAAGCGGGACCAGCGAGCAAGCTGATGTGGCACGCGGGACCACCACGCGGATGCGAAGCGGCACTGAGGCCACGTGGCAGGGCCGCGGGTGGCCCACGCGAGGCGCAGGTGGCGCACAAGGCGCAGACACGTGGCAGGAGGCCACGAGGGTCCACGGGTCCACGCGGACGCCCGTGAGGGGCGCCATGTGGCAGGGGGGTCGGCAGGTGAAGGGCCCATGGGTTAGTGGGCCCTGGTAAGTATATTGGGGCGGTAACGCAAATGCGTACCGCCCTTCTATCTTTTATAGTGACAATTCTCCATCTTTTATTCCGTGTGGGACTATGTCCCGCGGAATTTAACTTGTGCAAGCAACGTGGACGCGCGGTAGGCGTTGGATCCAAGCGCGAAGCATCGATCGCGTGGACCCGAGTCCACGCGATTATCCATCAACGCACGTGCTTAAAATAACGAGTAAGTGGATTCGATCGAGGACTTACTTGATGACGCTTGGACACATTGCGATCGTCCGATCTCCATCAAACGAGCGAAACATGGGCTAGGCTTGGATAGTGACCGGAGATCGTGGGTGAGACGCGGACGCATGCGGGATGTTGGATCTTCATCGGAAGGCTCTAGAGGAAGGAAATCGTGGAACGTGTCGTGGGCCACGATTCCCACGATTTTCGCACGATCGGACGACAAAGATGGCATCGCGAGATGGACGCTCCGGATTTGTCGCAGCAAACTTCACGGCAATCGTGGCTCGATCACCCGGAATCGGACGGCATACCTAGCGACTCGTGGAAGCTGCGGGAGCGCTGGATCTTCATCAAAACGCAAACGTGAAGTGGCCGTGCGATCTTCATCGGACGGTGAAATCAACATCAAGCGGAAGGTCCACGATGGAGGCCCGATCACCACGCAATCGTGGCCACGATCAAGCGCGATTGTGGTCCGATCAAAGCAGAAATCACGACCACAATCACCGGAGGTTGATGGCTGATAACATGCAAAAATATGCTCTAAACCATCCTTTTATTTGCATTTTGATCATTGAAAGTTTGAAATCAACAAGGATTTTGCATGTTATCATGATGTTATGCCTGAATTAAACACTTTTATTGCACTTGGACATGGATGAGTTAATGACAATTAACTAGGGCTGTTATGAGAAATTTTAAGTAAGAATTACTCTCATAAATAAATACTCTAATACCAACTATGGACAGGATAATTCATATTCTTTTAGCATTTACTTTAAATGAAGCATATTATTTTCTTCTAAGTCTTTTAAATGCAATTCATTTTATTAATGCCCTTAATGGGCCTATTGTTGCTAATGATTTTCGGAGCATGTGTACAGGTTTTGCATGTGAATCGTGTGAGCCAATCACACGACGAAGAGGAGCCATGTGTGCACAGCGATGTGTACACAGTCAACCCGTGGCTTACCTGTTGAGTACGAGCACCAACTTATGCAAGTCGTCCTCCACCAATCAGATGGAGTCAGATGGGATGTTGACCAATTGAAGCATTGATGCGCGTGTGGAGCGAGGCGCATCGAGAGACTCAAAAAACTCGAAAATAAGGGGGAAAAATTTCGCGACTTCGAAACACTTTAAGAGGAAGAGGACGAAGTGGCTGTTCTTGATTTCCCGTCCAAGGAGATTCTTGTCCTGGAGGACACAGCGAGGAAGAAGATCCACCTTGAACCAGCGACGACCGAGAGCATTCGAAGAGAAATTCCATTCCGCCGATCGGAAGTTGTGAATAGGTTTGCGTATATGATTAGATACGAAAAATTTCCTTACCTTCTCCTTGTTCGTTTTATTTTTCCTTTTCCTTCACTTCATTTTTCTGAATAGATTAATTTCTCAGTCGAAGTCTTTTGATACTTTGATTGTTTGTGAATTTTTTTACTCTGTAATTTTTTAGGTCTTTAATCAGTTTCGTCCGAGAGTTCGTTTCCAGTTTAATTTTGAAGTTAAATAATTGTTTCTTAATATTTGTCTTGCGTTGTGATTTTTTTTGAAGTGAATCATTCATTTTCTTCTGATTTCTTGTGAGTTCAGTCAATAATTCAATTTTTTTTTCCTTTCTTTTTTATAAGTCTACTGTCAATCTTCTCAGCAAGGAAATACATACAACAACTCGTAATACGATTTTCTATTAAGCTATGTTCTTTCTTTTCTTTTTCTTAACCTTACTATGTTCTTTTTCCTTTCCTCATTTCTTTTCTCTTCTTTTCTGCCTGTTTCAAAATTCAGCAGTCAAAATTGTCAGTGGGGAAACTCATATATACAAATATAATTCCTATTTCTATTTAATTTGTACTCTTTCCTTTCTTTTTCTTCACCTTACTCTTTTCTTTTTCCTTTCCTCATTTCTTTTCTCTTCTTTTCTTTCTGTTTAACAATTCTGCAGTCAAAACTCTCAGTGAGGAAATACATACATATGAATAAATAGAGACATTTTTCTCTATGTTAATCTGATTTCTAGATAAAACTAATTCCTTAATCAAATAAATCCAATTTCAAGAAAAAAATAGAAAAAGAAAAATAAAGAATTATATATAGACAGAGAATATCTCTGAAAAGGAGGGAATAGAAAATTAAATTCTCTTGATATGTTTTAGTAATAAAAATAATAGTAGCAGTTTGATAAAAAATTTTAAAAAAATAAAAAATATTACACAATGAAAGTGAATGCATCTTGCTTTTCTTCTTTTTATATCATTGCAGATAATTGTTTTGCAATTCAATTTCATTTCCATATAATTTGTTTGCTCTTCATTGAAAATTAAAAGGAAGATAATTGCAAATCTTTTCATATAATTGTCCGGGTGCTTTGCATTTGTGAAAATAATAAAAAAAACATAAATTCTATCTTGAATATATAAAAAAAGGAAATTATTGGTGTAATATCTTGAATATTACCTTGGGTTCGACCCCTTACAAGCCACATATTTTTGGATATTTGCAATTGTTAAAAGGGAAATTCTGTTATATACAGTTTATTGATTAAGACTGAACACATATACGACGACGTATTGTGTTTAATATTTCAGACTAATCAATGGCCACGATCATCGTGTGATCGCGGATCAAATAGGTATTTCATCGAGAACTCCTTATTCGATATTTCTACTACCTTGGCCAAGGATTTCATCGCATCTCATTCCTTGAGTCAATCTCCTCAAATACCGAGGGTGGATGATTCCATATTGATCACACAATCATCTTCGTGGACTTCATGTCGTATCCAATATATGACGTTTTAGATATCTCGTGGCTAGGGATTCGTAAGTCATAATCAAAACACGATCATCCATCCACAAGATGTCTTTGGTGTCTCAAGTCAAAGGACCACATACACAATCATGACATGAATCAACCTGATTGACAGTTAGGTATTATACCATTCAGGGATTCATACAGATCAATTCAGTGAATTCTTTCTCCAAAGAGCACCCACTATCTATCCTTAGTGTCTCCACACCAATGGCTATAGGATCATCCATACTCATCATATGAGATGGATTAGATAGTGTTATTCTTTCCGGATAATTCGATGTCATTCTCGAATATCCTACGAATAGGAATGTTTAGAACATATGTTTAAAGACTAGTGATCACTATATTATGATCTCATCATAATTCACTTATTCATTGCACATGCTCATGGACTTCATTGAAAACATCACACAAGAATGACAATGAATAAATTTCAGTTCAATGAACATAAACAAGATACATGAAAGTGTGATTGGCTTATAGGCCACATAATATCCATCATTAGGTTCTAAGGTCGATAAGATTTCTAAATTTTTTATCAAAACATCAAATGCAATGGAGTACAATGAATTAGATATTCAAAACATTTAGGCATCTAGTATGTATGAGAAAAAAAATACTTACAGGGTTTCCTTGAGGAAGTTCTTAAAGCTATTTAAGTGTTTAGCCTCTATTAGTATCCACACAGTCTCTAGATGTTTGAATATCCTCTTTAAAGCTCTAACCAAGAGAGAAAGAGAAGAAAGGAGAGAATTCTCACAAAGCTTGCATGAGAACCTTTAGTTATGGTCGTTTGCCCCCTATTTATAGACACTTGGTATGTAGATTTTTTTATAAAAACCCTCATACTTATGTCTGTATCCACCAACATCCATAGAACTTGTGTGTGTGACCCTCTAGGTCCATATATCTCACTAGTTAATAACTCTATAGACCTAATAACACCTTATTGGTTAATATTAATTATTTAATTATCTATATAAATAGATAGATTAATTAATCAATGATCTATTTAACCCAATTGATAGGTTGAGTTGTCAGCTTGTTGGGTGCCAAGCTACATCACATAATCTAGAAAATATGGAGTATGTAAGAACTCCATTATAGAACCTTTCTGTCATTAGTTTACCATATATATATAATCCTTCATCTGTAGGAGACTCATGAATGACTTAGGATATGGTCAACTGTCAAACCCTAATTGACCACTCAAGTTAGTATTGATGCATGTAGGAAATCATCACGAAATTCTTCTTCGATGTTTCAACTACCTTGGTCAAGCATTTCATCGCATCCCATTCCTTAAGCCATACTCCTCAAATACTAAGGACGGATGATCCCATCTTGACCACACAATCATTTTTGAGGACATCACGTCATATCAATATATGCCGTTTTAGAGATCCTATGGCTAGGGATTCCTAAATCATAATCAAAACATGGCTATCCATCTACAAAGTGTCCTTGTTGTCTCAAGTCAAAGGACCACGTACACAACTGTGAAATGAAGCAACCTAATTAAAAGTTAGGTATAATGGTATTCAAGGATTCACATGGATCAAATAAGTAACTTCTTTCTCTAAAGAGCACCCACTATCTATCTTTGATATCTCCACATCAATGGCTATATGATCTACTATACTCATCATATGAGTCGGATCAGATAGTACTATTCTTTTTGGGTAATTCGATGTCTTTCTTGAATATCCCATAAATAGGAATGTTTCGAACATATATTTAAAGAGTAGTGATAATTGCATTATGATCTCATCATAATTCACTTAGTCATTGTATATGCTTATGGACTTTATTGCAAACATTACACAAGAATTAAAATGAATAAATTTCAGTTTAATGAACTTAAACGAGATACATCAAAGTGTGATTGGCTCATAGGCCACATAATATCCATTAGGATCATCTGTCCAATTAGAGTTCGGGAAACTAGAGTGAAATCATGATCTCATTTCTAATTTCACTTTGATGGTTGTACCTCTGGTTCATCAATTTTCTCCAACTACGCCAACTTCCCTTACTACTCTTAAAATCCATATGACCTTTACTTCAGAAAATTATGAAGCTTAGTGGCAAGCTACGACCATGCCATCCCTTGCGAACATTATGACCATTCATGCCTCCACATTAGGTACACATGTTCTTCTCTCTTATAAGGCATCATGGATCATTAACTTCTCCTATATGACTATTCCTCAATTATCCCCTCACTCCTTACCTTTAGCACCTCTTGCCATCGTACTCGATAGTTTCTGCCTTTAAAGAATACAACTAGATCACCCCAAACCTTTCTCTACCCATTACGTGATACTCTTTTTGTTCTTGGAATTGTTGAAAAAATTCTCTTCATCAATGACATTATTGTTAGGATCTATGGTTGATAAGCTTTCTAAAATATTGATCAAAACATTTAATGCAACATAGTACATTGAATCAAATATTAAAAAATTTGAGGCACCAAGAATTGACGATCCTATCATCTAGTATTTATTAAAAAAACATGCTTATAGGGTTCACTTGAAGGAGTTCTCAAAGTTTTTCAAGTGTCTAGCCTCTTACAATATCCACACAATTGCCTAATGGTTGGATCTCTTTTTCAAAGCTTTTAACTTAGAGACAGATAATAAAGGAGAGAATTCTCTCAAGGATTTTATGGGCACCTTAAGTTGTGGTTGTTCCCACAAAGCTTGCATAGACACCTTGGGTACGTGAACTTTTCATAAAGACCCTCATAATTATGTCTATATCCACCAACATTAGACTTATGCGTGTGATCGTCTTACTAGCGATGAAACATACGGTCGTTGAAACACGGTCGTCGGTAAAAAAATAAAATCCAAATTCATGATGATTTAAAAATCAAAAATCAAGTACATTGATAAGATCGGCTCGAATCCATAGAGAGCACGATTGACTTTTATCGAAAGAGTTGACTCGGTCAACTTAAGTCTAATTAGGGTTTTAAAGAAAAGAATATGCTATATATCAATGGAAATAGTACTAATATATGAGAGAAGATTTTTTTAGAGTTTTGCTAAAATGTTTAGAGAAGTCAAAAGTCAAAAGTCAAAGTCAAAGTGTTGACTTTGACCCTACTTTGACTTTATGTGAAATAAGAGAAGAAAAAGGTGAGATAATATTTAAAATTATAGTTTTAGAATCTAGAAAGAAAGAGAAGAATTTTGAGATCAAGATAGTGATTTTTAGATCAAAATAGGATTTACTGTGATTTTTCAAAGTCAATGGATAGAAAATCACCAAAATTAAGGTTTTGGTCAAAATCTTTTAATTGACTGGTCGAATGATGTCCAAATCTGACAAATCACATATGCATAGAAAGCTCACGATCAGAGGATTACCATCTAGATTTTGTAGTAATAGTCCTCGAAAGTCAACGCCCAAATTCGGATTGATTTTTGAATAGTAGTTGGTCAAAAGAAAAATCGAGGGGTCAAACCTTGATGAAAATTTACAAATCAGATACTCACGAAAAGCTGACTAAACAAGGAATCCAATGAAAGCAAATTCGTTAGAATTGGACTTAAGATTAGGGAGAAATCCTTGCTTTGAAATTATAAAAAAAATTGTAAATAAATTTAGGGAAAATGAATAATTTCTAGTTCTTAAAACTATAATTACCTATCTAAACCTAATCTAAATGATCTAGAAAGTGGGGATTACAAAGGTATCAAACTACTAACCTGATTGACGGGAAGATTGAGCCTCAAATTGCTTTGATTGAAGTAAATTTCTTCGATTCCTTCTTCCACATGATTCCGACGTTCAAGGGACAGTTGCCAAATATTTTCTCAAATTTTTTGTGAATTTCTTGCCTCAATCCATGCGCGATTGAGCCTAGGATGCAAAGGATTCATGAAGAACTCAAGATTTTCCTCCAAAAATGCTCAATTTTAACATTTAATTAAGAGTTAAAATTTCGTACGAGAGAACATGAATTTATAGAAGAATTTTGTGACTTAATCTGGACTATCCGATTTCTTTTAAGAAGTTGGACGCCTCAGATGAGACCACGTCGCACGGGAGAAGTGGTCCACTATCCCCACGACGCGGGATACACCTTATCCTTCATTTCTACCGTTTGATCTTCATCAGAGCGTCCACAAGCTGCCACATGTCACTCCAACATTTGCCGATTGCGAGATTAAGTCCTAGCCGTTAGATCTCACTAATGAGATTGATGGCTAGGAATTATGCACGTGCTTGTGATTGAGATCTGGTGGACCGGGTTCCACCAAATCAATGTGCACCATTCACGCACTTGATCCGACGCCTCACGAACTGCCACGTAACCTGCAAAACATAGACACACATTAGTCCCACATGGAAAAATTTATAAGGAATCATTGCCTTTATAAGGGGGTACCCCGTATTCATTTAGCGTCTTCCTATGGGCCTATGATGCCCCCCTCTCTCCTATGCGATCTCTGGCCCACTATGCCCATGGGCCCAATAAGCCATTCAGCCTCTACGCCACGTAAGTGCCCACGTGGGTCTATGCCGGCCCAATTGGTGCTGCCACGTGTCCACATCACCACGTCAGCACCACATAGGTCCCGTGCCAAAAAATCATGAAAAATCAAAATAAATTCCATAAAAATAATGTAAACTTAAAAAATTCATAACTTCATTTCTAGAACTCCTTTTTGCATGAAATTTTTCTTCATTAGATTAAGAATTTGATCCTCTTCAAATCTATGCCCTGAAATAAAATATTAGATAGGTATGAAAATTATGAGTGAATTAATTCCTAGTTGAATTTATAAAGTCAACTAGATTAATTCCCTCTTTTACTCTTAATTTTTTTCTTCTTCTTTTCTTCCTCTTCTTAAACCTTCATGCAATCACTTAAATCCTAAAACATTTAAAACCACAAAATTGAGGTCAAATACTAGTGGTTTGACCCTTGAAAGGGTCAAACACACTTAAAACACATAAGAATGCTCAAATTGAGGAAAAATATGAAATTAAGTGATTTGGCCTTAAATTGAAGAAAATTCCATTTTAAGATAATAACATGCATCATATAGACTGAAATTATGCATAAAAAGTGTTTACATGCATGTAAATGCATATAATAAGATGCATGTTATCACCGTTTATGTCTATATATCTCACTAGTTAATAACTCAATAAACCTAATAAATTATTATTGGTCAACATTATCTATTATCTACATCACATGCGCTAGAAGATATGGGGTTTAAAAGAACTCCCATATATAACCTTCATGTCCTTGGTTTGTGATAACATGCAAATTATCAGTAAAAATCTATGATTATTAATGCAAATTAAGGCATAAAACATTCAAATCTAATACATGTTATTATATTTTTTAGTGTTTATCTATCATTCTAAGAAAATTAAGTTATAATCTCAAATGCACTAATTTAGGGATAATTATAATAAATTAAGAGAAATATTTTTAATATTAGATTATCCCCATTTTATTTGAGATTATAATTAGCTTTTAATGTTAAATAATAAGAGAAATTTTTCATTTCAAATATACGCTCATTTATTTATCTAAGTTTTAAATTCTAAAAGAAATGAGTATATTTTTTAAATAAAATTTCTTCTCTCGTTATTTATTGAATTTAACTTTTTATAGAATGATAGATAATTTAATTTCTTATCTAATGAAACAAATTTGGATTAATTTAGAGTTGTATTTCAAAATTATGAATTTTCTAATTTTAAGGATTTTTCTAGAATTTTTCTGATTTTTTATGAATTTAATTCAATTTATTTTGAATTAAAATAAATAAAAAAATAGAATTTTTATCATGTGCTGATGTGACAGCTAACGTGGTGCAAACAAAATAGTGACGCCACATGGCGGCGTATGAGAACGCCACGTGTCACACATTGTACATGTGTGCTCGCGTGTGTGCATGTGTCCACGTGTGGGTGCGAGTGCATGTGTGCACGTGTGTGCGTGTGTGTGCGTGTGTGCGCGTGTGGGTGTGTGTGTGCACGTGTGTGCATGTGTGCATGAATAATGAGATAGCACCCTTTTCAGGATTTTTGCGATCTCATTATCTACACACGACTTATATATTCACCCGATTCCTCTCATTTTCTTCATGTAAGACTATGTTTTATTTGTTTTTGTGCGCAGGTGACGTGGTGAAACATGGAGCATGCGATTCGCCTATTAAATCGCGATCGTCGATCTTAACTTAAGTGAAGGGATATGCAACGGAAATCTAATTGGGTGACTATTCGTTTTTAAATATTTTAATCTCAGCCATTGATCTGAAGAGTAATAACGGCTGAGACTAAATGCGCCTGATGGACTTTGATGGATGCGTGGCGATATCTCGGACGTCGATTTCTGATCAAACGGACGCGATCACACAGCGATTCTTCTTCACACGCGATGTGGCGAAATCTAGGAGCTTTATCTCCGATCGAACAGACATGACTTACTGACAACGATTCATATCCAAGAATTTAATCTAAGTCATTGATTGAAGATGAAGAGTCAAATCCAACGGCCGTACCCAATTTTTCCTATAAATTGAGATGTTCTTCGATGATGTAAATCATTTTTGGGTTTTTCGAGTAATTGAACTGTCTAGACACTACAATCCTTGAATCTCTTGCTTCCCTTCACTTTTAGATCAATTTTTTCATCCAAGGAGTGTTTGAAAGTGAGATTTCGCTGAAAGAATAGGGAGAAATCAATTCTTGAATGCCAACGATCGTCTTCGAAATTCGTAAAATTAAAAGCCTTTCGATTTGGCAAAAAATTGGATCCATTCGAGCGCTATCTTGGGTTAGAAATCATGTTTTTGTTCTATTCTTTCTTTCCTATAACATTAGATTTCAATTTTGAATCGTAGATTTTGTTATTTATGTTTTTAATTTTAGTTTTCTCTCTCTTCGCAATCCAAATTTATCTCTAAACTTCGCTCGTTGATTTCTCTGCGAATCTTGATCCAAATTCTATGATTTTTGATTATATGAATTTGCCTTCAAGTTCTCTTTACAAATCTTTTAAAATCCCTAATCTCTCACCTCATTTCATTGTCTAATTTGATCAAATTTCAAGGAATACATAAAAAATTACCTTAAATCTCTGTGGATTTGACCATATTCACCTCTATACTCTTTAATTCATGATTAATTCTGAAAATTAGTGAGTTTGGTAAATGTTTTGATGCGTGTCTGTGTGTTTTCAATGACCTCACAGATTTGCTTCGTCAGTTAGTGCATACAGATAATCTTTTGTCAATACAAGACTCACGAATGACTTAGGGTATGATCAACTATCAAACCCTAACGACTTATTCAAGTTAATAGTGATGCGTTGAGGAAATCATTGAGAACTCCTTTGATATTTCCACTACCTTGGCCAAGGATTTTACCACATATCATTCCTTGAGTCACTTTTTGACAAAATGAGATCGTGTAGTCATTGAAAACAAATAGTAATGTGTTAAGACAATTTCCAAACTCATTGAATTTATGATTTAATTACAAATTAATTAGAACATTAGTGATTAAGGGTCGAATTCATGGAGAATTAGGGATATTTTCAAGATTTAATCAAAATTTGATCAAATTGAATGATGAATTGGGGCGAGAAATTAGATAAATTGATATTTTTAGAAAGAAGACTTTAAGACAAGTTCACAAAATCAAAAATCACTCAATTTTACTTAGTATTCGTGGAGAAATAGAGGAGCAAAACAAGGAGATAGAAATCGTTTATGGAGAGAGATAAAATGACAAAATTGTGTTAAATTACTTTAATATACTGATAGGATTTAAAATCTAACATAGAGGATGAAATATTAGGAATAAAACACGTAATCTAACCCAAAATCGTGCTTTAAATGATCTAATTTATCACGAGATCAAGGCATTTGAAAAATAAAAATTTAGAGTTCGAGTGGTGAATTCTTCCTTCTCCCTCGATGAAATCTTGATTTCAAGCACTTCCTTGATGTAGAAATGAGTCTAGAAGAGGAAGAAAACAAAAGATTCAAGGATTATGTTGTCCAAAAGGTTTGATCAATTACAAATCCGAGAACTTTTTACATTGTCGAAGAAGAGGGGTATAAATAGGGCTGAATTTGGAAGTGGCCATTCTGTTGTCTCTTCATCTTTGATCAATGGCCGTGATTAAAGGAGGGGAGGCGAATCAATATCTTTTAGCCATGGTCGTCAGATCGTTATCAAAGCACCCAGATTTTGCCATGTTATTGGGTGTAGATGAATCGTCGTGTAACCATCGTCGTTTGATCTTCATTGAACACTCTGGATGTATACACATGTCTATAGGAGTCCATCGGGTGTAATTTATCTCAGCCTTTATAAATCCTCAGATGAACGGTTGAGATCAAGCAATTCAAATAAAATGAATTGGAGACAAATCATGATGCCCCACACAACAAGGAGCGTTCGATTTTCTTGATATTATCGGTGCTTTAAGTGAAGATCAATGACGTTGATTATATCACAAAAATTGAATGCTCATTGTTGCGCCACGTTGGTAGTCCTAAATTTAATAAATTATTGAATTTTTTAAATAGAAATAGATGTGTGACTTCTATGCTTAGCATATGCCTTTAAGAGGGCGCTTAACACTAATGATGCATGACATGCATGCACCACTTGGCACGCGCACACGTCGCCATGTGGCAACACGCAAGCCCACATGTCACGTCAATGTCCACGTCAGAGTGCGCTATAAAAACCATTTAAAAAATATTTTTAATTATCTTAAATCTAAAATAAATTCAGAAAAATTCTTAAAAAATCCCTATGATATAGTGGACATGGACTGGATAATTAGGAACCTATATCAAGGTAAGAGGTGGTTGACTTGGTCCAACTATGGAATTCTAAGTGTTCTAAGGATGAAGGTTTAATTGCATATGACCAAGTCAATTTTTAGATCAGTATGTAAATGGAAAAGAAGGGAAGATGATTTCCTTTGAATCTACAATCTCTTTCAATGTTTTAGAGAGGTCTTCTTCATTCATTTCATGAATTGTGAGTTTCTCAAACTTATGAATAAGGAGGAGTATGTTATTTTGCTGCTGTTGAGAATGATTTCTCTTCGTTAGCTCATACCTAGGTTCACTTGGAACCCTTGTGTTCATGTGTTGAGATAATTCTCCACCATAAATTATCACACTCATGTTTATCTAAAAACTCATTGAGAAGACTCCCACTAACTTGTTGGCAACGATAATATGATCCTATCTAACGATCCTAATTTAAGGGTATTTTTAGTGGCTATTTGAATTGATTTCATGCAAAAATATTTATAAATCCTCATTTTTATAATTCAAGTAAGGGTCGAATCCTCAAGGAGCCTAGGTTACAAAAGATTAGAAGTTTCTAAATAGTGAACAAATACGTATAAAGTGAAGGTGATTTAGGGGTGAAGAAAAAGAATATATAAAATTGAGTTGGTGAAAAGATGATTTTGAGATCTTGAGATTAGAATTATGATGAAAATAATTGATAAAAAGTGAAATCAAAATTACACTATTTAGAAAGGGGATCACAAGAGAAAATTAGATACAAATCCTCATACAAATATTATTTTTGATGCTAGCCCTAGCTTGGGTGATGCTAGACTCATTATAATCTCAATCCATCTCTTGATCTTGTTGATAACATGCAAACTATACATAAAACTATATGATTTTTAATGCAAATTAAAGCATAAAACATTCCATTCTAATGCATGATATCATATTTCTGAGTGTTTATCTATCATTCTATGAAAATAAGTTATAATCTTAAAATGCACTAATTTAGGGATAATTATGATAAATTAAAGAGAAATATTTTTAGATTAGATTATCCCCATTTTTATTTGAGATTATAATTAGGTTTTAATGTTAAATAATAAGAGAAAAATACTTTTTATACACTCATTTATTTTTCTAAGTGTTAAATTATAAAAGAAATGAGTATATTTTTTAAATAAAAATTTACTCTCTCATTATTTATTGAATTTAACTTTCTAGAATGATAGATAATTTAATTTCTGATCTAATGAAATAAATTTGGATTGATTTGGAGTTTTATTTTGAAATTTATGAATTTTTCTAATTTTTAGGGAATTTTCTAGAATTTTTCTGAATTTTTAATAAATTAATTCGATTTATTTTAAATTAAAATGATTAAAAATTTTATATCATGTGGTGACGTGGCATGTACGAAAAAGGGCATCACCACGTGGCAGCGTATGTACACACCACGTGGTGCCGCGTATGTGTTCGCACGTGTGTGAGCGTGTGCATGTGCGTGTGCGCGTATGCGCATGTGCGCGCGCGCATGTGTGATTAGATAGATTAAGCATCCTTTTTAAGCTAACGTTAACTCTCTAATCACGCATACCTTACATATGCATTGAATCACGTGATTTTACGTCATATGGGACTATGTTTTTGTTTTACCATGTGCATGTGACGTGACGTTGCGTGGAGCGTCTGATCCATACGTTAAATGAATGTCGTTGATCTTCACTTAAGACAAGGGGTATGTGGTGCACGCTGGTGCATCGGAAAATTGTTTTAAAATGATTTAATCTCAGCCATTCATCTAAGGAGCTAAAACCGATGAAACACATCCGGAGCGTTAGATCAAGATCGGATGGATGGCGTTTCATGTATTTTCTCTTCATGCGCGATGTGGCGACATCTCGGTGGTCCATCTTTGATCCAACAGACACAATTTAAGCATAATGATTTTCATATATGCATTTGATCAGAGCCGTTGATCGAAGATTAAACGCCGATTCGATGGTTACGCCCAATTCTTCCTATAAATTGAGATGTTCTTTAACGATATAATTCATTATTGGGTTTTTTGAGTAATCGAACTGTCTAAACACCACAATTCTTAAATCTCTTTCTTCCCTTTGCTTCTAGACTCATTTCCACATCTGAGGAGCATTTGAAACTGAGATTTTGTTGAGAGAATAGGGAGAAATCAATTTTTGAACACCAATGATCATCTTCGAATTCGCAGAATGAAAATCCTTTTGCTCCGCGAACAATTAGATCAATTCGAGCGCTATCTTGGGTTACAAATCGTGTTTTTGTTCTAATCTTTCTTCCTATAACATTAGATTTCAATTTCGAATTGTAGATTAAGTCAATTTCAATTTTGGTTTTTGCTATCTTTTCGTGCAGAAATTTCTATCTGATTCGCTTGTCGATTTCTCCGTGAATCTTGATCCAAATCTAAGATTTTTGATTCCATGGATTTGTCTTCTAGTTATCTTTCTAAAAATATTGAAAATCCCTAATTTCGTGCCTCATTTCATCGTCTGATTTGATCAAATTTCAAAGAATACATTAAAAATACCTTAATTCTCCGTGGATTCGACCCTTATTCATCACTATGCTATCTATTTCTTGATTAATATTTAAAATTGGTGAGTTTGATAATTATTTTGATGCTTATCCACGTGTATTCAACGACCTTGCAGATTCACTTTGTCACTTGCCTCCATAATATACTTGAACACCAAACAATACCTAGGTTTGGGCGAAAGCCTCTCCTTTTCCTTTCTAGTATCATGATGCTTAGAGAGAACCAAAAAAACAAATGAAGCGAGAAAATTTTGATTTTTGTAGGAGTTTTTTTAGGGTTTGAAGGCATCAATGGTAGATATCAACCACCCTTGGAATGAAGGGTGGAGCAATATCCACTCTTTATGTCCCCTTTATTACCTTCTAAATGGAGGTAGTGAAGCCCTCTCCTTTCATGGAGGTAGTGGTGCCATCTCCTTTGAATTTTTTGGGGGAGGAAGGGGGCTTGGCCCATTTAAGAAGTGGGGTTGGAAGGCCTCCATAAAGGGGGGGGCTGATCTTATCTCCTTTGAATCTAGGGTGGAGACCACCCCCCTAAAAAGGTGGTGCCCTCCTCCTTTTTAATTAGGATCTAGTCCTAATTAAATGGAGTACCTGTTTATAAGGGTTTGGCCCCCTTTTAAATAGGATTATGTCCTATTTTCAAAGGGTGAGTCAAGGGTTGGTTCGACCTTCCTAAAAAAATAAGAAAGTTGACCACCCTTTGGCTTCCTAAAAATGTGGAGCATTCTAAAAAATGGCATGATCCATCTAATGACTTTCAAACCTAGTTTTATCATCTTTGACCCATCATGAATTTTTGTGACCTCATTTGACCATCTTTTACTTTAAATAAATAGAGTTTGCTAGGCTCCTAAAATGGTGGAGAGTTCATTTCCCTCTCTTTCTCTCATTGATAATTGAATCCATGTTTTTCCATATGTGTACCTATATCCTTGCATCCAAAAAAATGTGAGAATTCAACCACTTAACTTGTTAGAAGTGAAGCAAGGTTAGTCTCATTTTAGAAATAAAATTTAGATAATAATGCATGCTTGGACATGTTCATATTTATACCACATTCAATCCTAATAAAATAGATCCTCTCATTATTAGAGTTTAAATTAGAACCTAAACATGGTATGTGATTCATGGATATAGCTATCATTTTAGAGTTATCACTACCTTATAATATCAATGGTCGATATCAAATTGTCTTCATATATTTTTATGTCATTTCATTTCAAAGTTCTCAAGAGAGCCAAAGTAAATTTCCATAAACATTACTAGTTACCTTAAAAATAGAAATCGTAACTTTGAAAGTGTATCTAGATCAAAATCTTCTCACTCTTCTCTTTATTCTTCAAAAGTCAATTATCTTAAATATCAAAATCCAAATCATGTATAAACTAGGCCAATAAACTAGATTTTTGCTCTTTAATGAGGTAAAATTTATTACCTTCATAAACCTTTTAAGGTTAATTTTGAGAATTTTAGTAAAATGTCATGAGATTTGTAAAATATAAGAAAAACATGATGACATGCTTTATAATAAAATAAATTATCAATTAAAATCATGTAATAATTATATCTTCACAAACAAAACACAGGTTATCCACTTATACCTTGAGCAAGTAGCAAAGTTGTGCATGCAAAAGGGCTAACCGAGTAAGTTTTTATGATTTACTTTTTCAAAAAAAAATATCATGATTGACAGCTACCCTGTAGAGTCCTATATATTGATTAGCCCCAGTAAGTGTAACATGAGAAACATGAGAAGACAATTCACTAATAAGTTTAGATAATTTACTTTATCAAAAGTTGTAACCCTTCTTGGGGAACGTTTATGATTAAATCACTCAATACAGAGGGCTCTCTCTAGGGTTCGCCCGTTCAGATACCGGTATCGAATACCGGTATCTGTTACGGTAACGGTATCGGGTACCGTTAAGGTCCTAAACGGTACCCGATACCAACATCTAGATGTCGGTATCGGTTACTGGATGTCGGTATCGGTTTCCGATATCGACACCGATACCAGCATCCGCTAACGGCTAGTGTTGGATGTCGATACCGGATATCGATATCGGAACCGATACCGCTACCGACATCCATGGCTACTGTAGTCATAAATACAAGATATTTACATCTGGTTCTGTTGCTCTGCTCCCGGTTCTAACTTTTCTCTGGTAATTACAGGTGAGGAGGGACAAAATCAGCCAACGAATGAAGTTTCTTCAAGATCTTGTTCCAGGGTGCAACAAAGTAAGCCCTAAATTCCCCTTTAAATGACTTGATCGATCGCTAACAAAATGGCGGGATTAAAGGGGTATTTTTTTCGTTCATTCCCAGGTTACAGGAAAGGTGCTAATGCTCGATGAGATAATCAACTACGTGCAGTCGTTGCAGCGGAAAGTCGAGGTCATCGATTTCTTCTGTTCTTTTTTTCGAAATCTGAAACTTTGGTCGATATTAAAACCCTAATTCTTTATGCAGTTTCTGTCTATGAAGCTAGCAACCGTTAATCCTCGTCTGGATTTCAATATCGAAGGCTTACTTCCTAAAGGGGTAAGCCATCGACGTCTGACTTCTGCTCTTACTTGGAGAGACAATGAGAGAGATGTGTTCTCTGATTTTTGTTTTGTTATTTCAGATAAATCACCAGATTTTTCCGTCTCCGGAGAATTCATCTTCAGCGTTCCCGTTCGCACCGGAAGTTCATCTGCATACTTATGGAACACGGTATCGGGAGAATACCGTCATCCGGTACCGGTATCTCCCGATACTGTCATCCAGTACCGTCATCCGGTACCGGATCGGTACTGGAAGCATCCAGTACCGCACCCGGTCCCCCCTTTAATCTGATACCCGTCATCCAGAACTGGATGACGGTATCAGGTACTGGATACCGGTCATAGGGTATTGCCGATACCGGTACCGGATGACGGTCCGGATTACGGTAGGCGAACCCTAGCTCTCTCTCTCTTTCCTATTTAGGAAATTGGCCCTCATTTCATTATCATCAAGTAAACTAAATTTTCGGTGACCTGATAATCATGCGTGTCAAATGTTTGCGCAGGCGATGTAGAAAACAAGGATAAAATATTCAGGATAAAATATTTAAGACGATAATCTATTCAAGACGTGACATTTATCATGATGTTCTCTGTCCCATCCCTTCTTTCTCACTAGGCTCCAATCCTCTACGAAATTCAAGCTCTCTGTCTCTCTCCCCAGTTGGAAATTGGCACGCAATCGACTTCAGGCCACTCGAGCGCCAAAGCCTAGATACATAACTCAGCCAATGAAAAAAACAATACAACTGTACCATCAGGAACAGGCCTCTGAGGTAGGGCCTATCGGCAGCGCATATCTTCGTCTCCCTGGTCCAACCGAAAAACTCATCCAGCAGAGTTTTATCCACGCAGGCAACTCGCAGAAATCCTCCACGCGAGCAGCGGACTGCCATTAGATCTCCCCACCGCGCCAGACTTTGACTTATCCCCCTGTCGCGGTCTCTATTGCTTTATCCGATCGCCCCTTCACTCCTTCCCTCCACAGATCTTTCGATCGTTCCTCCCCCGGTACGCTACTCTACTATTAAAATCATCGAAGTTATCGAGTGATAGTACTAAAGATATTATTGAGTAAATTCTGAGAGTGACTTCGCGGGTGACGTGCTTCTTTCTAATAATTCAGATGACTCGGGAAAGATCCAAAGTCTTCTGCAGTGCCCCCCACGAAGACGGTATCTTCTTTTTCTTTCCGTCGCATTCATTTGCAACATGCAGGAACCATTCAATGGCGCGAGAAAAAGAAAGCCACAGATGTTTTCTTCGCGAAAGACGAAACGTCCTTTTTATATAAAAAGGGCCCATATTCTCCAATAATTGAAGAAATACTCTTTTATTTTCAATAGGTAGGCGTGATCTTTTTAGTCGAATGACGTAATTGCCCCCATGTGAAACCTTTGGATGACGTGGATATCACGAGCAGCGTTGATGGGTCCGCCTAGAGGATAGCGAGGTGTACGTGTTGAGAGGACGATCGGACGGTCCAACTTCGGCCACGCGCAGGGCTAGCCTGAGCCACCGGGCCAGCGCGTCTATAAATTTGAACCGAATTGCAGCGAAGAAACATACTTTGTCTTCTACTAATCTCGTCGTCCTTTCGTCCTTCGAAAGACGATGTCTTGCTGCGGAGGAAACTGCGGCTGCGGCTCTGGCTGTGGTTGCGGGAGTGGATGCAGAGGGTATGTTCGGATCAAATTTACGAGTTCTTGATCCTCTCACCTGTACTTCCAAACGTTCTTATCCGACTTTCCATGTTCTTGATAACGTTCTTGCTCTTGATCGCTGTATACCTAGAAATAATGAATTAAATTAGGATAAGACGTCCGGAGAGTATCTTCATTTAATCATCTATCTTCTCCAGTTCCTCCTCTCTATTCCTGATTTCGTCAATTTGCTGGACAATTTGCGATTAGATTTTGTCTTTCCGATTTTAATGCTCTTTTCCATATTGTTTTTAAGATCTCGGCAATATATTACTAATTTGCCCGTCGATAAACTCATTTGCAGATGCAAGATGTTCCCTGACGTTGATGAGAACATGACCACCGCTGGAACCTTGGTCCTCGGATTCGCAGCTGAGAAGGCGTAAGCCCTAATAACTTTCTCTATCTCTATCTGTCGTTCCAAAATCTTCTCCATCCTCCCACTAATTTCTCTCCTTCGTGTGGTTTTGTCTTCTACAGATCATTCCAGGGATTCGAGATGGCCGCGCGCTCGGAGAACTGCTGCACCTGCGGGTCCAACAACTGCTGCACCGATCCGTGCTATTGCAAATGATGATAACTTCAAATATCGTAAAGGCCTGAAGGCGTGAAGCGTGTGGCTGTTCCTAGTATTTGAAATAAACAGCCTTGGATGCGGGAGAAAACTCCTTTCCCCATGGTCTGTGTTTCTGGCTGTTTATCCGTCGACGTCCCGTGTCGTTATTGCACCGACTCTCGGGTCATATTATTTAAAATATAACTGATAGTTCGTCGTGCAGCAGTACATGTTCCTTCTGTTGAGTACGAGCAATAAGCAAGCTACGGTGCTCTCGGGGCAACTCTGTCCGATAATTAAATATATCTTGGATAGTTAAAAAATTCCTTTAAATCAATCCGCGATAATAACAGTAATAAAATGGTATTAATAGGTCAAATACTTTATGAAATAATTGATGGAACTTGAGTATGCATCATGATTCCTCAGCATAATCAAATTCATAAAACGGAATTAAACTGGTACCGGGATTCAAGGGATTAATCTTCATCGAAGTAGATTACTGAAGTGGGAGAATAACCTTCTTGAATATCCCCAATGTAACCTCCTGATCAGATTCTCTCTAGAGGGTTATGAGCATTAAGTTATCCAAGTGGACTATGGCCTCCTATTTATAGAGATGATAAAAGCTTAAGCCTCTAATCAGTCATTAGTCGGCCCATTAGTGACTAATGATTGATTTATTATATCTAAACATTATTAACCTCCACACACATATATGAATATCATAATCCCCATATTAAACATAATTGAATCACTTAATGGGATTAAATGATAACTAATTCACACAATAATACATAACTATGTCCACTTAATAGAGATTCGACCTAACAATCTTCCACTTGGACAAGATATGTATTAACTAAATATTATGAATTATTACTGTATGAGCTCAACTTGATGTTAGATATTATATTAACTTGATGCTATCATTTGTAGGCATTCTCATCAATTTCGTCCATCATCAAATTAGAAACGAACCGAGGGGATTTTCGTCAATATTGTGACGATATTGTGAAGTTAGATATGTATTAACTTGATGCTATCATTTGTAGGCATTCTCATCAATTTCTTCCATCATCAAATCAGAAATCGAGCCAAGAGGATTTTCATCACATTAAGCATAACTAAACCCAAACAATGATCACATATACTGATCGAATGAATGGCATAGATCGTGTGTGGATGTGTAGCATGGAAATTACATGAAAAGTGACTCATACATGTACATTTCTAACTTAGTCCTTTGAAGTCTGAAGAGAGATCAACTGAAATTATGTTCATAATGGTAAACTTAAATAAAATGTCTGCTACATAATAAGCACACAAAATACACTAAACTCCCACTGAAATTACATATCGTCATATGATGCCAGGCCCATATAAGCAGTATGTTCACGGAAGACTATAGCCGGCACTGCTTTAGTAAGTGGATCTACTACAATGGAGTTTGTACCGATGTGCTCAATAGACAGTTGACCATTTCTGAACTCGTTCTTTAACAACCAGATACTAGATATCTATATGTTTAGATTTTGTCAAGCTCCGATTGTTATTGGCAAACATAACAGCTGACTGATTGTCACAATAAAGCTTAAGTGGTCTTTCAACTCCTTGAACTACATTTAAATTTTGTGACAAAATTTTTCAGCCAATTGCCATGATTTGATGCTTGATAGCATGCTATATATTCTACTGCCATAGTAGAAGATGCAATAAGTGCTTGTTTAGCACTTTTCCATGAGATAGCTCTTCTAGCTAGCAAATAAATATAGCATGAAGTAGAATTTATGTGATCAATGCATCCAGCAAAATCAGAATTTGAATACCCAATGATATCTAGTTCTTCTTATTTTCTGTACGAGAGTATATAATTCTTTGTCTTCTGTAAAAATCTCAAAACTCGTTTTGCTGCCTTCTAATGTGCCATACCTGGATTACTCATTTATCGACCCAAAACCCTCACTATATAAACAATATCTGGTCGTGAACAAACTTGAGCATACATAAGACTCCCAACCACTTGTGCATATAAAACTTTTTGAATCTCTTGAATTTCTAATGTATTCTTTGGACATTGATTGAGACTTAGTTTGTCTCCTTTAGCAATTGGGGTATCTAATGGTTTATAATCCTGCATACCGTATCTTTGAATAAGCTTTTCAATATAACCCTTTTATGACAATCCTAAGACATTTTTAAGACAATCTCGGTAAATCTGAATGCCTAAAACATAAGAGGCATTACCTAGGTTCGTCATCTCAAAGTTACTTGATAGAAACTTTTTGGTATCAAGTAATAAATTTAGATCATTAGTGGCAAGTAAAATATCATCCACATATAATACTAGAAAAATATACTTGCTCCCATTAAGCTTATGATATATACATTCATCAGTAGGATTTGTCACAAAACCGAATAAATTGATGATTTTATGAAATTTGTGATACCATAGTCGAGGAGATTGCTTCAGTCCATAAAGAGATTTCTTTAATTTGCACACCATGGACTTTGAATCTCTAATCAGAAAATTTTTCAAGTTGTTCCATATAGACGGTTTCATCAATTTCTCCATTTACAAATGCGGTCTTTACATCCATTTGATGTAACTCATGATCAAAATGAGCTACGAGTGCCATTATGATTCTGAATAAATCCTTCGATGATACTGGGGAAAAGCTTTCATTATAATTGATGCCTTCACGCTGAGTAAATCCCTTTGCAACAAGACGTGCCTTATATCTTTTTGTATTACCTTTTGAGTCCCTCTTGGTTTTAAATATCCATTTACAACTAATAGGTTTCAATCTTTCAGGTAACTAAACAAGATCCCAAATGTCATTGTCATACATGGATTTCATCTCTTCATTCATAGCATCAATCCACTTGTGAGCATTGAAATTCTACAGGCTTGGCGTAAATTAATAGGATCATTTTCCTTTATCTCCCAATCAGCCTCATGTTCTTGAAGATATATACTCAAATTATTTGAAATTTGAGCTCCTTCTTGAATAGTGGATTCCTTTAATGGTGCATCTTCTTGAGGATATGCAATTTGACTATAGGAAGCTGAAGAGCATGAAACATCTACTTGAACACATGAAAGTATTAAATTACTTCCTGCAATAACAATATCATCGTGTTCTTCCTGAAAGTCAATGTCTCTAACTTTATTTCCCCCATCAAATTCAATATCCTCAGAGAAATGTGTATTTCCAGTTTCAAAGATACCTCAAGTACTAGGATCATAAAACTTGAAACCCCAAGAATTTTATGAATATCCAACAAAATAACAATTGATTTTTCTGGAGTCTAGTTTTCTTTCCTGAGGAACATACGGTCGTGCTTGAGCTGGACATCCCCAAATATGAAGATACTTTAAACTGGGTTTTCTTCCTATCCATAGTTCATATGGTGTCTTTATAGTTTCTTTGGTTGGAACTCTATTCAATAAGTATATAGTTGTTTTTAAGGCCTCACCCCATAAACTTATGTGAAGCGATGATTCAGCCATCATACTTCTCACCGTATCTTGAAGTGTCTGATTTTGCCGTTCAGCAGTGCCATTCACACTAGGAGTGTCTGGCATAGTATACTAAGGGACAATTCCTGATTGCTCGAGATATCAGGCAAAACTTCTAGGACATTTCTCACTAGATGCATCATTCCTTCCATAGAACTCTACACCACGATCTGATCTCACACTCTTGGTCCCCTTGTTGAGTTGATTTTTTACCTCTGCTTTAAATATCTTGAATGTGTCTAAGGACTCTGATTTATCATAAATGAGATAAATGTAACCATATCTCGAGCAGTCATAAGTAAATGTAATGAAGTATCGATGTCCATTTCGCGTTGCTATAGGAAATGGCCCACACGTATCCGTGTGGATTAACTGCAATAATTCTGTTGCTCGTGAAGATCCCTTCCTGTAGTGCGTGTGTTCTTGCCCTTAATGAAACTAACACACTTTTTAATATCCCTAATACTAACTTTTCTATTTCCAGAAATGCAAGTATAACCAAATCTGTCCAGAGTAGATATAGACACCACATTACGTCTAAAAGTTGGTACAACAAAAGTATCTATAAGATGGACAAAATGACCAGTATTTAGAAGCAATCTAAATGTTCTGATCCCTTCTACTCTAGCTGAAGTATCATTGCCAGTGAATACATATTTCTCCTCACTTCTTGGCTTCCGACAATGGAGGCAACCCTGCATTGGCATACTAACATGAATAGTAGCACCAGAGTCTAGCCACCAAGTATCGGTAGGTACAGAGGCAAGATTAACTTTTGTACAGACAAGAGTAATAAAATTACCTTTATTTTCTCTCCAAGCATCATATTTAGCACAATCTTTCTTGAAATGACCAGGTTTACGAAAATGGAAACAAGTAAATGCTTTATCTTGCTTTTGCCTTTTCTGGTCCTTTTTGGAGAGCACCTCCATGTTTGTGCTTTTCATGCTTCCTTTTCTTCGATTTGGAGGTATAGGCAAAATTTGCACTTTCATAATTAACTTTCATTTAACCGGAGTTTTTTCTTGAGCGCAAAGTGAAGTGAGATCTTCAAGACTCTATTTATGCTCTTGGATACTATATGTTAACTTGAAATGATCAAACCTGGGTGGAAGTGATTTGAGGACAAATTCTATTAGCATATTGTCGGTTACTTCCATGCCCAATTGTCCGGTAGATGTGTTCTCTTACTTTTCCTCAGCCTTTGTATTGCATGGAAGATAGCTTCGTAAATAGCTCTCTAGTTTTCATGCCTTTATTTTTGGATAACTTTTTCTCTATTTTCTCCATAAATTCCTTGGCGGTCAGGTCTTTATTCTCAAGTTTACCTTGACATCCTCTTCTGGGGGTTTAGGGCCAGTCATGGCAGAATCAACATTGGCATAGGCTAAAGCAATCATGACATCATTCTTCCAGTTCTTGAAATTTGTGGAGGTCAAAATAGGAACCCTATTTCCTTGTATAATGATGTATTTGTTTAAATATGTTGCATAAAGAGGACAAAGAGTGACTCAAAACTGAATTTGCAAAATGTTAAAATAGATATTTTTCAAGACATCAATGCACATTAATGAGTTGTCTTTTGACAACAACATCAATTGCTAGCGACATCTTGATGTGATGAATGTCATTGACCATAAGTTCATGTCAAAAGGCAAGCTATCTTTGGACGGCTATACCCGTTCACAATGAACAAATTACTCAATAATTGTCACACGAAAATTCTCACGAGCATGTATAATCCGGTATGACTGTCGCCTACCTTTGAGCTGGCTAAAGTCGACATAGACATTTATACTCCATCTAAGATTTGGAATAAAAGATCTAAACAAGAGAGCCCACTTTTTGCAGGATGTTGCTTAAATCTAAAAGTCCAAAATCATAGATATATATATAATTTGTAAAGTGATAAATCTTTTATCTTTCCAAGCCTAACCTTAGATATTATGGCTTTTTTAGCCCTTTTTTAGGCTTTGGAAATCAAGCTGAACCTTAAAATAACCCATTTTAGGTTTTATAAAACCTTATTGAGCCTAAGATTAGCCCTAATTTAAAGTTTCGGGCTAGAATAAGCGATATTTGTCCTTATTGGGCCAAAAATTGTCCCTATTTCCCTTTATTGGGCTTTAACAAGGCTTATTAGCCCTTATTGGGCCGGTTTTACCTGAAAAAACCCGCCTATTTTCCTTTAGTGGGCCGATTTTTAACCTTAAAATCGGCCCTATTTTAGCTTAATGGGCCGATTTTTATGGGGTTATTGGGCCGATATTTCCCTAAATCGGCCCCGTGCCCCTATTTTTATCTTCTTTCTCTCTCCTTCTTCTTCTCTCTCTTTCGCGTGATCTTCGTGTGAACGAAGCTTGAAGAAGGCGGCGGTTTCCTGAGGATTTCGGCACGGATCTTGAGGAGAATCTTCGGGAATGCTTTCACCGACTTGGAATGGCGGCGATTGCGGCAATTTCGGCGGCCGCCGAAATCGGTAATCGCGGAGGCGTGAAGCTCTTGATTTCCTACGAAATCATAGCAACCGCTGCAAGAGGCGGTTCCAAATGTTCACGCATCCGATTTCCAGGAAGAATTTCTGATTTCACAAGAGCTTTGTCTACCGCCGTATGAGGCGGTTTGTGTTTTTTTTCTCTTCCTGAGTACAGCCATATGAGGTGGTTTTTTTTCTTGTGAATCGTTGAAGTATCGGATCGTCACCGGCTTAAATCGCAAGAAGCTTGCGATGGAAGAAGAGGAAGCAATTCGGCGAATCCACCACGACAGCTGAGAAATAGATTCCAGCGGACGAGGTGATGGACGAGAAGAGAATTTTTTTTCCTTGGACGTTTCCTTTTCTGCGATCCTTTCTGAGATTTCAGGAGATCGATTCTTCGATCCTCTTCGAAGCATTTGTGAAGAAGAGGTTTCAAGAGATCTTCTCCTGACTCATTGAGGAGGAGGGTTGACCGAGACTTCCCGCGCCCCGTATTCTAGTTCTTAAGAGTAATATACTTTGTTCTAAGGAAAAACTTGTAAACAAAATTTCAATAATGAAATGCCCCTTTTTTCCCTATTGGATGATTGAATTTTAAAAAAAAAACAAGCTTCGACCTTCAATCTTCAACCTTCAACTTAACAACGGAACCAATAAAATGAAATTTTGCAATGAAATTCATGAAGATCCAATGAATATTTCTTCTGAATTTCATTGAGATGTAGGATAGCAAACCTTAAATATCTCAATGACAAGATAGAAATCATATCATCATCCTAATGAATAGATGCATAGATTGGCTATGATACCTATTGATGTAACTTGAGTATACATCATGATTCATCAGCATAATCAAATTCACAAAACAGAATTAAACTCGTACCTGGATTCACGGAGATTAATCTTCATCGAAGTAGATTACTGAAGTGTAGAATAGACTTCTTGAATATCCCCAATGTAACCTCCTGATCTCTAGAAGAAATGGGATTCTCTCTAGAGGGTTATGAGCATCAAGTTATTCAAGTGGACTATGGCCTACTATTTATAGAGATGAGGAAAGCTTAGGCCTCTAATCAGTCATTAGTCAGCCCATTAATGACTAATGACTGATTTATTGCCTCTACACATAATTAACCTCCACACACATGTATGAGTGTCGTAATCCTCACATTAAACATAATTGAATCACTTAATGGGATTAAATGATAGCTAATCCACAATAATACATAACTATGTCCACTTAATAGAGATTAGACCTAACAATAATATGTTTCTAGGGTTTGAATCAGTTTGAATTATTTTATTTTTAGTTCAAATTTTTAACCATATATGCCAAAACCCTAACAATATTACGATCAAAGAATAAAAAAGAAGAAGGATAATTGTTGATTTGTTAGTGGGTCTTCTCAATACTTGCACCAAAGTATTTATTATCAAAAAATAAAAAAAATTTATAAAAGAAAATGAAGAAAGGGTAATGTTAGCTGATTATAAGTGGCGTATGTTGGTGAGTACGAGTGGCCCATTATTATTGTGCCAATTTACTTTCGCCGCAATACATGGGTGGCCCAATAACTTCTCTGTTTGGGAGCATGTCCATTCACTCTTCCTATTTTCTTACAAATAAAATTGTCACTAAAGTAAGTAACTTGTTGGAGATAAGTTCTCTTGAAGATTCTTGATATCATGGATTGGTGTCACTCAATGTTTCCACATTTTGAAGAAGATGATGAAGGGGGTTTGAGGGGAGAAGCAGGGATCAAGGGTAGAGAGTGGCATAAAGAGGATAAGGATTGGGAAGACAAGATTGGGAAGGGTTGAGAAACATCACATGGGGAAGTTGGAAAGTTTACACAAAAAAATTGAAATAGGTTGAAAGGTTGAGGGTTAAGACGAACAAAAAGTAGTTTTCAATTGCATCTTCTGTTAATTTTCTTTTTTTCTTTTATTAAAAAGAGGGGAGAAGAACAAAATTTTTAGTTGACCAAAATGCAAAAAAATGTTAAAATTAATGTAGATTATTGGGTATGAAAATTTTGAATTAAAAGAACTTTTATGGATTTCCTTAGCACTAATTTTGATTTTCTTGAAATTTTATGACATTATTTTTTAAAGTGGGCCTATTTGTTGTGGCGGCAGATTTTTCTCACGTGGCAATGCAACTAGCGAAGGCCCTACTCGCATCATCTCATCATGCTTGGAGTGCTTGGGAAGTACGCAAGTTAAGGTATGATTACACAATCATCCCATGCATTTTCATTGTTACTACACAAAATGCATAATTGGCATCAATCTACCTCACCAAGTATCATGTTCTCTTTATAATTTTTTGTTCATTATGTTTTTCACTCATTCTCCCATTTTTGCATAAATTAGAGATAAAATGGTAAATGTTACATATTTAGCCTTTTTCACAGTCAAACTACCTTGAAGAAACCACATTTTCAAGTTTGCATTTTATCAAGACTTGAGTAAACAAAATTACCAAAAAAGGAGAAAATAGGATGATCATTGAGTGGAAAAATTGAAAACCAAAGTACGGCCTTTAGAATAACTAAAATTTTTCTTCTGATATTTTGATTTACAGGATGGATGAAAGGCAAAAAAGAGACAAAAATGGAGCATTTTGGTGAAAATTTCATTAAAAAATGGATTTTAGATGAAATATATGAATATTTAAATTTTAGGAATAGTTTTATATTTTTCATGGTTTTTTATTTCTCATTTTTTTGGGAATTAATTTTGAGTTTTCAAGGAGGACATTTTGGTGAAAAAACTATCGTTGCTTGATGTGGTAGTGTTGCCATATGGCAAAGAGGGAGAGAGCTATCTAGCAAGCTGGGAGCCACTAGAGCTTGCATGGCACCTGCATGTTGCTTCAATTGTCTCCTACGTGGCAGATAGTAGGCACCATAAGGCTGCAAAGGCGGCATCTCGGTGGCACCTAGGGGGTGCCATGCAAGGCACTAATATTAAGAACTTTAGAAATAGTCATATGATGGTCATATATAATTATATTAAATAAATGTTTAATATATAATCATTGGTTTCCTCCATGTGGGACTAATGCATTTTTTGCACAATACATGGCTTTATCTAGTGCATTGAAATTGAGGCTCTAGCGACGTTGTTGGATATGGTGAACCCAGTTCTCTGAATCGCTCTATCAAATGGAAAGGTGGCATGAATTGATTGGTCATGCAATTCCTTTTTGGCTGACAAATAAAACATAACAAATGTTGTGGATTGTTGCATTTACATCACCAATCAAATTGTTTTGGCACATGAATCACTAGAGGATACATGTCAAAAGAAATAGTGGCTATTTTGTCACTTTTTGGTGGTGAATCATATGGTGCCATGTTGTGCCAAATCAGTACATGCACAAGGAGCGCCCTAGATTTGAACTTGACTTAAAATCTCTCTCTCCCCTGTGAACTTAAAAGGCAATGTGTTGCAATCACATCCATTGGTTTGGTAGATTTTTGGTGATCAAATGACACTATTTAGCTGATTTGATGCATCTCTATTCTCCCTCCTCTTGCCTCTTCTCTTTAATGTGGCTTAATTATCTTTTTGTGTCTTCTTGGATCTAGCTTGTTCCCCAAAAACTTGTTAGATTGTTTTCAAGAAATGCGTCGGGAGCATCCCACTTCATAAAGATTTTTAATTTTTTTCGATGTGATCGTGCAAATAAGATGCAATCTAGAAATAATTTGTTAGACCTTTCATCAAATTAATCTTAGCATTTGAGTATTCCATCATGATGACACTTAGATAGATTTGATTTCGTGATTGAGACAATTAATTAGGATTTTAAGCATGGTTTTTCTCTATTCAAGATTCAATTTCTCTATTTAACTGTGATTATCAATTTTCCCTTAGGTCCTTGTCATTTTTTTGTGTTTTTGCATTCATGTGAAAGGTCTTCATTTCGTCTTCCAATTTTTTGCATGAACTTGATTTTTCATTTTCAATCTTAATTCCTCATGGATTCGACTCAACATTTGCCGCTATGCTTGAATTAACCATCATTTTAGCAAACTAAATTTAATTTATTTGATTTAAAATTTCTGTTTCACATTGACAGATAAACACACTTAACATGGTACCATATGGAGTTCACTAGTGTTTTGTGGGGGCAAAGGTGCCACCATGCAAATGTTGTAGAAGGCTATGAAGAATTTGTGGCCTTATTTGAGTTACATTTTCTTGCATATTTTTCAATGTGACAGTAAAACCATGAAGACACTTATCAATATTATGTAGCCTATTAACCAAATCATACTTCCATTTATCTCATGTATATTCATTAAAATGACCATATAAAAATATCATAAACTTGGGATAGCATTATATTTGCTCAAGCAATAAGGGGTTCAATCTTAGTAACCCAATCGATTCTTAGAAAATACATTGTATTGCCTTCCTTGATAGTAGCAAAAAATGTTGGTCTTATGTTATTATTCCAATTCCCTGAGTGGTACGAGGATTTGAAAGATTGGAATAGAGAAATGCATGTTAAATGTACTTATAATGGTGGTCAATTATCCGAAATATAATTTCCAAAAGATTGGTTAGCTGGTATTCATATAAAAATTCTATTTCCTTTCCGTCTGAGACCTTGGCAAAAATCTAAAGTAAAATCCCATCATATAGATACAATGAAAAAAAAAGAGGAAAAAAAAGAGAATTTTTGTTTTTTTTAAAAGTCTAGGGAAGAGAAGCGGAACTCCCCTTCAGTTCTCCTCGAAAACAACCCTTCTTTTTTCAACCTATTTGGAAAAGAGCTAAATCAAACAATTAATGAAGTCCATGAACATAAATAGTAATTAAGTGAAATATGATAATGTTCTAATACAAGGATCACTAGTCTTTAGACATATGTTCAAGAAGGATATTAAATTATTAAGAAGGAATAATATTATCTGATCTAGCTCATATGATGAATATGGATGTTCCTGTTGCAATCGGTGTGGAGACACTTGTTGAAGATCTTTTCGATAAGGAGTCTAAAGTATGTATCCAACTAAGCTCAAGTGTCCACCAAGAGTCTAGGGATGAGATTAGACAAAGCCTACAAACAAATTGGAGAAAAACAACCTTATTAAATGAGATGCTAAATATTCATAATAGAAGTCCAAAACAGCTATGACAAAAGGAGAAAAAAGAACGAGTTCACCAACGGGACTAACCAACAAGAATAGTCACACTTAGTGTCACCTCTTCATAAAGCTTCTTTCAAAGATGCTATGTTGCCCCCTCTCTTTTCTTCAACTATCCAGGTAGCTTGACCCTTCCTTCACAAGGGTTTCACTCCTTTAGGATGCTCTTGAGTTGCTTCCTTAAGGTTGCTCCTTAGAAGTGTCTAGAGACTCTCTCTAGAAAATGTCCATAACTTTCTAGAACATCTAGAAAGATCCACAAGCTTTTAGAAATATCCATAATCTTCTAGGGTAATCTAGAAAACTTCAAAAGCTTCTAGAAGAATCATAGAAGATTTTAAAAGCATCTAGAAGATCTAGAAGCATCTAAAAGATTCTATTAACTCTAGAAAATTCTAGAACATTCCGGAAGCTTCTAGAATAGAGAGTTGACAGTCAACACTCACAACACCAAAGATAGATAGTGGAGACATTTATGTAGAGGCACAAAATTGATCTATATGAATCTCTTAATGTTATTATACCTAACTATCAATTATGTTAAAACATATCATTATTGTATATGTGGTCCTTAGACTTGAGACACAAAAACATTTTGTTGATGGATGATTATATTTGGCTATGAATTACGAATCCCTAGCCAAGGGATCTCCCCTAACATCATATACTAAACACAATATAAAGTCGTCTAAGGTGATTGTGTGGTCAAGATAGGATGCTCCGCATTTGGTATGTGAGGAAATTGACTAAAGGAATGAGATGCGATGAAATCCTCAACCAAAGTAGAGGAAATATTGGAGAAGATGTTCTTGATGATTTCCTCTATGCATTAATACTAACTTGAATAAATTTTTAGAGTTTAATGATTGACCATATCCTAAGTCATTAATGAGTATCGCATGAACAAAAGATTATACGTTCACAATAATCGATGATTACCATAATTTTATTCATGAGTTCTTATATGCTTCATATCTCCTAGGACATATGATATAGCTTAGCACCTAATAGGATTACAACTCGACTTATCAATTGAGTTAAATCAATTTTTCATTACTGAATCTATATGTTAATTGGATAATTCATAAGGTTAGCCAATAAATGTTATTGGGTCTCTGGAGTTATTAACTAGTGATATATAAGGACATAAAGGGCTACATACACAAGATCTATGGATATTAGTGGACATAGACAATTATGATGGGTTTTGTGAAAAGTTCATGTAACCAATGTCTATAAATAAAGGGAGAATGATCACAACTTAAGGTGCCAATGCAAGTCTTATATAAACTCTCTTCTTTATTTTCTTTCTCTCTTGGTGTAGTCTCCCATACAAGCCTTCTGTTTTTATCAAAATTATGAAAGCTGATAGAAGCATTAGATCCTATCATAAGGTATGCTTTTATGGTTCTTTAATCTTAAATCTCAACATAACATTTATAAGAAGGTTGATGGATATTATGTGGCCTATACGCTAATCACACTTTCATGTATTTCATTTATGTTCATTGAAATGATATTTATTCATTGTCATTATTGTGTGATTTTTGCAATAAACTCCATGAGCATATGCAATGACTAAGTGAATTATGATGAGATCATTATACAGTGATTACTAATCTTTAAACATATGTTCTGAATATTCCTATTCATGGGATATTCAATAAGGACATCAAATTATCCGAAAAGAATATCACTATCTGATCTGATTCATATGAAGAGTATTGCTGATCATGTAGCCATCTGTGTAGAGACACTAAGGATAGATAGTGGGTGCTCTTTGGAGAAAGAGTTCACTGAATTGATCCGTATGAATCCACTGAATGGTAATTATACCTAACTATCAATCAAGTTTATTCATGTCACGATTGTGTACGTGGTTCTTTGACTTAAGACACCAAAGACATCTTGTGGATGGATGATCGTGTTTTGAATATGTGTTATGAATCCCTAGCCACGAGATATCTAAAACATCATATATTGGATACGACATGAAGTCCACAAAGATGATTGTGTGATCAAGATAAGATCATCTGCCCTTTAATATTTGAGGAGATTGACTCAAGGAATAAGATGTAATAAAATCCTTTGTCAAGGTAGTGGAAATATCAGATAAAGAGTTCTCGATGATTTTCTACTCGCATCAGTACTAACTTGAGTGACTGATTAGGGTTTGACAGTTGACCATACCCTAAGTCATTCATGAGTATTGTGCGGATAAAGGATTATACATACATGGTAATCGATGACGAAAAGGTTTCATAAGTAAGTTCTTACATACTCTATATCTCCTTGAGTACATGGTGTAGCTTGACACCCAACAAGCCAGCAACTCAACCTATCGATTGGGTTAAATCGATCCTTGATTAATTAATCTATATGTTGATGTGGATAATTAATTAAGGTTGACCAATAAGGTGTTATTTGGTTTATAGAGTTATTAATTAGTGAGATATATGGACCTAGAGGTCACACACATAAGGTCTATGGATGTTGGTAGATATATACATAATTATGAAGGTTTTTATGAAAAATTCACATACCAAATGTGTATAAATAAGGGGAGAATGATCACACCTAAAGGTGCCCATGCAAGCCTTGTGGGAATTCTCTCATTTCTTCTCTCTCTCTCTCTCTCTCTCTCTCTCTCTCTTTTGGTGAAGAGCTTTGAAGGGGAGATCCAACCATTCGGAGTCTCTATACCACTAGAGGCTAGACACTTGAATAGCTTCAAGAAATATTTCAAGGGGACCCTGTAAGTATGTTTTATCACAAATACTAGATGATAGGATCATCTATTCTTGGTGCCTCAATGTTTTGAAAATCTGATTCAATCTATTTCGTTGTATTCAATGTTTTGATAAAAAAATTGAAAGTTTATCGACCTTAGAACCCAGCAAAAGCTACTAATAGGTGATGCTCCCTTTCCAAGGAAAAGAAAAACAAGAGGTAAAATCACACTCCATGAGCATTTCTCTTGTTTTTATTTAACTTTCAGATCGTTCTTCATGAGGTTAAATCAAAGGTAAGACAACATTCTCTAACCATACCACTTAGTCATCTACCTAGAAGCTTGATGCATTTTACCTTTGTTACATCAGTCTCATATACTGATTAGATTCTATTCTACTCATATCACATTAGATAACACATAATTTGGATTTAAATATTTCTTCGAGAGAAAAGGTTTGCATAGATCAAACCTTTGGACATATTGAGGCAAGTCAACGTAAGGGCCAAGTTGAGAACACGAACACGAATATGTAAAATTCTCCCTAAGACTATATTCTAGGATTTCAAGCAAACTATTCAATTCATAGGACAAGGCTATAGGCAAGAATTCAAAATTGACTCAAGTCAACCTCAAGTCTACAATATACCAATTCCAAGAGCAAAGTCAAATCAATCATCGAGAATAAGCCTTCATTCAAGGGTCAAGTTAATGTCAAAGTCACACATTCAAGGATCAACAATCAATGATCAATACTAGGCATTAACCATACTTACCTCAATTCATTTCTCTTCATTTTAGTTTTATGATTGAATAACTATCTAGAGACAAATTGGTGCATCATTATTGCCCACATTTTGAAGTTCTCTCTTCTGATATTTCCCTATAATTTTCTTCTCACAGATTTTATAAATTCAATAGAACCATGTAGATATCTTTATACAGGTAAGGAAAAACTAAGAAGGCAAAAGGAAATTACTTGAAATTATCAAAAAATTATAATAAAACTGTAGAAAATAAAAGATGATCTGATTCAGTAATATTGATTATTCAATTAATTTACGTCCAAAATTTATCGTCCTGGATATTGTTTAGGTTTAAGCTCATGAAGTTCTTGCTGGAGGGCGATATTTTTGGTTTCACGAGAAAGAGACAGAGGATTTTGGAAATTTCGGTGTTTTCCAAAATATTTTACCAAAAAAAGTCAGCAAATAATGCCGTATCGTTCCGGGTGGTAACTTTACCTTTCAGGATTGTGGGCTGGCTGACCTCTCTCTATCTCGCATTTGAAACCGATCTTCTAGTTCTATCCTGCTCCCCCTGGAATTCCCCCAATGGGGACCAGATCCGAACATGGCAATGGCGCCGCCGGAGCCGGAGAAGGAGCAGCGATCTCGCCTCCGGGCAAAGGCCCCCGGTTCGATTCCCCGCTGGCGCAGGTGATTCTCGTGGGCCTCGTCTGCTTCTGCTGCCCCGGCATGTTCAACGCGCTTTCCGGAATGGGCGGTGGCGGCCAGGTCGACCACGCCGCCGCCGACAACGCCAACACCGCCCTTTACGCCGCCTTCGCCGTCTCCGGTGTCCTCGGCGGCGCCGCCTTCAATCTCCTGGGTCCCAAGCTCACTCTCTTCTCCGGTTGCACGACCTACGCCCTCTACGCCTGCTCCTTCCTCTACTACAACCACCGCCACGACCAGTCCTTCGTCGTCGCCGCTGGTGCCATCCTCGGCGTGGGCGCCGGTCTCCTATGGGCCGCCCAAGGCGCCATCTTGACCTCCTACCCGCCGTCTGCCCGCAAGGGCACGTACATCAGCGTCTTCTGGTGCGTCTTCAATATGGGCGGCGTCGTCGGCGGCTTCATCCCCTTTATTCTTAATTACAGTAGGACTTCCGCGGGTTCGGTCAATGACGGTACGTATATCGTCTTCATGGCATTCATGTCCGCCGGTGCGCTGCTGGCGCTCTCCGTGCTTCCCGCCGGTGCGGTCCGGAGGTCCGACGGCAGCAGAGTTGCCGAGACCGGCTACTCCGACGTGCCCACGGAGGCTGTAGAGGTAGCCAAGCTGTTCGCCAACCGGCGCATGATGCTCTTGTTGCCGGCGGCCTGGGCGAGCAACTTCTTCTACACGTACCAGTTCAACCATGTGAACGGGGAGATTTTCAATCTGCGGACGTCCGGGTTGAATAACGTGTTCTACTGGGGAGCGCAGATGGTGGGCTCGGCGGGGATCGGGTGGGCTCTCGACAACGGCGACCGGAGCCGGCGGCGGCGTGGTTTCCTGGGCATCGCGGCGGTGGCGGTGCTGAACACTGCGGCGTGGGGCGGCGGGTTGGCGAACCAGTTGAGGTACTTGGACGGAAAGTGGGAGAAGAAGCTGGATTTTAAAGACTCCGGGAAGGCCTACGCCGGGCCTTTTCTTCTTTACGTGAGCTACGGGCTGACGGATGCGGCTTTCCAGAGCCTGGTTTACTGGGTCATCGGCGCTATGGCCGACGATCCTAGGAAACTCAGCCGGTACTGCGGGTTCTACAAGGGAGTGCAGAGTGCCGGGGCGGCGGTCGCGTGGCAGGTGGACAGGCGGAAGACGCCGCTGCTCGCCCATCTTGTCGTTAACTGGGCGCTCACCAGCGTGAGCATCCCGCTACTGGCGTTGCTGGTGGCCCTATACGTGAAAGACGAGGACAGCGACAAGGAGATCACCGGAGAGGGTGATTTTCAGACTCTTCCGCCCAAGATTGCGCCTACTTGATAGGGGGCCCTTTCTCTTGTGCGCGTTTGAGGCCGAAAATGGCCAGTTTGCGAAGGCAGGTAAATGGGCAAATGGCAGATGAGATCTACAATCATTCTGTTCAAATAGATCTACCGGGGAGGTAAAGGTTGCTTCCGTTCTCCTTTCATTCAACGGTCGAAGTTTTTCTAATTTCTTGATTTGGGGATTTGAAGAGAGAGACATGCGCAAGGGCCCTAGGATTCTTTTTATTCATGCAAAGATTTTAGACGTCCTCTCTGGCTATTAACATTTAGGTCAGCCCAAGCCCGTTTTAGATATTGGGCCGGACTTCATATAGTAGGCAGTTTAAGGTCCATGATACAAATAAAATTTAAAAGGAATAATTTATTCTTGCTCTTTGACACTCTCCCTCCAGCATGGTATGAGAAGTTGAAAACCATCCATACCACGCTTGGACAACATCCATCATTGAGGTTTTGTTTATGGCTCATGCTCAATCTGAGCAACTATAAAACAAGAATTTGATGAATAATAAGAATAGTTATGATTTTAAGACTCCTCCTATAATTTTCACAGTGAAGGTTTTTCATCCCAAGTTTCTTAATTATATTTTTTAAAACTTGAAATTCTTTGTTCTTTAGTTAGGATGTCTGCTCTCTGTTCTTAGTTTACAACATAGAGATCACTGATTATTGCTAAGTCCTTTTTTTTCCTTAATAAAGCGCCTATTTGTATTGACATGCTTGATTCTTCCATGTTGTACTAAGTCAAGTGCACCATAAATTGCATATTTATTATCACATTATGTTGTAATAGGTAAATTAGGAGAAAATCTTAAATAATCTAAAATAGTTCTTATCCACGTTGCTTCCATATTACCTTAAGCAAGAGCCCTAAGGTCTGCTTCTATGCTTGATTGGTAGAATACCTCCTTTTTTTACTAGTCCAAGTAATTAAGTTTCCACCTAAAGGACATAGATTCTTGAAGTTGACTGATGTTCAACTAAGGATCCTACATAGTTAGAATTAGTGAATATTTCAAGATTTTATGCAATCAAGTTTCGTAAATACCAGAGCTCATTCCTATAGTTCCTATAAGATATATTAAATTTCTATGAGTTTCTTATAAAAGGTATGTATTAGGAAAATGCATGAATTGACTCAATATGCTAACATAGTCAATTATATTGGGTCCAGTGTGGGATAAGTAAATCAATCTGCCAATTAGTCTCTAATAGGGTTCTTCATTTATCATGTTAGTACTATCCTTGTTAGGATCTAAGCTCAATAAAACTTCCACAATTTTAATCAAAAAATTAAATGTAGTAGAATAAATTGAATAGAATATTGAGGCACCAAGGACCAATGATCCTATCATGTAGTATGTATATGAAAACACGCTTACAAGGTTCCCTAGAAGGAGTTTTCAAAGCTATTCAAGTATCTACCCTCTAGCAGTATCCACACGATCACTAGATGGTTGGATCTCCTCTACAATGCTCTACATGAAGAGAGAAAGAGAAGAAAGGAGAGAACTCTCACAAGGCTTATATGGGCGCCTTGAGTTGTGGTCGTTCTCCTCCTATTTATAGACATTGGGTATGAGAAATTTTCACAAAAACTCTCATAATTATGTCTATGTTCACCAACATCCATAGACCTTGCTTGTGTGACCTTCTAGGTCTATATATCTCGCTAGTTAATAACTTCACAGACTTAATAGCGCTTATTGGTCAAACTTATCAATTGTCTTTATCAACATGTATATTGATTAATTAAAAATTTATGTAACCCAATTGATAGGTCAAGTTGTAAGCCTATTGGGTGCCAAGTTACACTAAGTACTCTACGAGATATGGAGGTCATATGAACTCACATATGGAAGCTTGCGATTATTGGTTATTGTGTACATATAATCCTTCATCCACTCAAGGCTCATGAATGACTTAGGATATGATCAACTATCAAACCTTATTCAGTCACATAAGCCAGTACTGATGTGTGGAAGAAATAATTGAAAATAACTTCTTCAATATTTTCACTACATTAGTGAAGGATTTCATTGCATCTCATTCCTTGAGTTACTCTTCTTAAACAATCATATCTTGACCACACAATCATTTTCAACGACTTCAAGCCATATCCAATATAGGACATTTTGAAGATCTCGTGCCTAGGGATTCGTAAGTTCTAGTCAAAACACGTTCATCTATCCACAAGATATCTGTGGTTTCTCAAGTTAAGTGACCATGTGCACAATTGTGATATGAATCAACTTGATTTACAGTTAGCTAGAATACCATTCAAGGATTCATTTAGACCAATTCAATGAATTTTTTTTTCCAAAGAGCACCTACTATCTACCCTCGGAGTCTCCACACCAATGGATAGAGGATCAGCCATACTTATCATGAGTTAGATCAAACAGTGATATTTTTTCTAAAAAATTCATTATCCTCCTCGATAGGAGTGCCTATTTCAAAGTAGTCTATACCAAATATTTGAGTGAATGACGAAACGAATGTGTATGGTCGTTGAATACACACGATGTCGTGTCAAAACAAAGTGCAAAATTACCAATTTAAAGATTAATTCATGAATTGAAAGGGTATAATGGTAAATAAGGGTCGAATCCATGGAGAATTAGGGAATTTTGAGAGATATCTTTAAAATTCGATCAAATTAGACAAAGAATTGACTTTATAAATTAGGAAATTTATAATATTAAGAAATAAAATCAATTAAAAATCCACGGGATCAAAAATCGAGTGATTTGGATTAGAATTCGCAGAGTAATCGAAGTTTGAAAATGAGAGAAAAATTCGATAGCGAAATTGATTTAAAACCAAAATTAAACTGAAATTAAACTTAATCTATGATTCAAAATATAAATTTAATGCTAAATGACGAAAGATTAAGATGAAAACACGCAATCTAACCCAAAGTTGTGCTCGAAATGATCCAATTAATCACCGGATGCATGGCTATTCATTCTGCGATTTCGAAGACAAAAATTGACATTCAAGATGTGATTTCTCCTTACTCCCTCGATCAATTTCTGCTTTCAAACACTCCTCAGATGCGAAAACATGTCAAGAAGGTAAAGAAATCAAAAGAATCTCGAATTGTGGTGTCTAGACAATTCGATTTCACTCAAAAATCCAAGGGTACGTTTCCGTTGCGAAGAACAATCGGATTTATAGAAGAATTGGGTGTAACCGTCGGATCTAACGGTCCATCGCGATCAACGGTCCAGATGACGCGTCGTTTGGTGAATCGGTGCGATTAAGTTGCATCCATCCGATCGCCGATGGAGCGTTTGGATGCATCCACGTTGTGCGTATGAAGAGATGTGTTGTTTCGATCTATCCGTTAGATCTTCATCGAGCGGTCGCGATCAATCGGAAGGTCCACCGATTGTGATTAATTGTGACCGTTATAACTCCTTTGATGGAACGTCAAGATTAATTGAATCAACACCTCTTAAGATGCTGCCACGTACCCCTTGAGTGACATCCGATGCACGTGATTAAATCACGCGATCGGATGTCTCACGCATCGCCACGTCACTTGAAATAGAAATTAGAGGAACATAGTCCCACACGAAATAAAATATGGGATTTAATTGGGTTTATAAGATCCACGGATGTAAGCAGTTAGCTTAAATCCGATTACGAATGCTCTTAACCCATTTATATGTCCGCGTATGTGTCACGCACACACGTCATGCACACACATGCACACACGCGTGTCCATGTGTCACATAGACACATGTTTGCGCGTCGCCACATGGCTTCACTCTTCCACATCAGCGCGCGGTAATATAAAACCCTTTTTTATTCTTTTTAATTAATTTAAAACCGAAAATACAGTTAAATAAATTCAGAAAAATTCCAGAAAATTCTTAAAAATTGTAAAAATCATAACTTTCAAAATACAGCTCCAAATTAATTCAAATTTATTTTGTTGGATCAGAAATTGAATTATCTATCATAATAAAAAGTCAAAATATTAAAATAACAGGAGAATGAATTTTAATTAAATAAATATATTCATGTATATTTTAAAATAACTTTAGAAAAATACATGAATATAAATAAAGATCTTTTCTGTCATACTTTAATTATGTAAATACTTATGATCTCAAATATAATTTGGATTAAAATCATATTGTTCAATAATGTATAATAATCCATAAATTGATGTATTTTTAGATCATAACATGAAATTATGTAAAATGATAGAAATATACTTAAAATATGATAACATGTATACAATTGGAAATATTAATGCCTTATTTTGCATTAATAATTATGTAAATTCATCTATAAAATGCATGTTATCAGTGAACCCGTTAGCTACCAATGTGGTTTTCTATATTTCAACTTCTTCATTGGGCTTATACTTGACTATATAAACAACTTAAACCTTATAACATTTTAATCCTTTGGCGGATTATATATTATCCAAGTGTTTTTTTTCAAGAGCCTTCATTTCTTTATCCGTAGATTTCTTCCAATTATTATTTTTCATAGCTTCATCATTATTTAGGGAAATAGACTTAGACTAAAACTTTGGAAATAAAGGTTTTGAATGGAGCTAAAGCACATGTGAAACTCATATAATCCTCTATTGGGTATAGCTTCTTCAAAAGTCCTCCCCTATCGATCCTTGTCATGTGTTGGGAATTTTCTACCCCAATTACATCCCCTTCCTCAAGATTTACCTCACTTATACCATCAGTTATATTTTGTGTTGAGTTATTTTATAAGACATTTCTATTTTAGTATTTGGTAGTGAATATCATTCCTTGTTGGAATAGTTTTGATATTTTTGTGTTTTGCAGTCCTCGGCTCCAAGTTGATTTCCACATTTTTTAATTCATCAGAAATCACTTTATATGAATTTTCATTACTATAACCATTGAAATAGTACTTTCTGTTTTCATGAAAATTAATATGCTTGGAAATTAAGATTTTTCTTGAAGGTGGGTAATAATAGTTGTACACTTTTTGGTTATTTGAATGACCAATGAAGACACACTTGAAAGCTCTTGTCTCCAATTTTTGTGTTTTAACTTGAGGTAGATTTATATAGAAAGCATATTGAAAGACTTTAGGGGGTAAGAGTCCTTTCAAGCATATGTTTGGGAAAAAGAACTATTTTTTTCTAAAGGTGTGAAAAATTTTATTGTGTAGGTAATTTATTGATTAATTGAATAGCTGTTAGAACAACGTCACTCCATAAGGCCTCTAAATCTTGACTTTGAGGAATGAGTGCTCTAGCCTTTTCCATAACATAAAATCTCTTATTTTCCTTTTCAGCTACCCCATTTTTGGGGAGAATAAGCACATGGGGTTTCATATATAACTCCTTCTTTAATGAAGAAGCTTGTCAAGTCATTTTTTGGGGAGAGTAAGCACAAGGAGTATATAACTCCTTTGCATAATCAGTTCGAAGTCTTTTGATGTTGACATCAAATTGTCTCTTAATTAATGTATAACAATCACATATTATATCATTTACCATGACTTACAGGTTGTAAGGTACACCCATGTAAATTGAGTATAATCATCGATGAGAATCAGGAACCATCTTTGGTTGTTGATGCTCTTATAGAAGATGGCCCCCATACATCATAGTGAATCGGAGTGAAAGGTTCACTAGTTAAACTCATAGAAGGTAAGTAGATATTTTTCTTATGCTTTGCATACTCACATATTTCATGCTAAATTTTTTTAACCCTAGTTATATTAATGTTGGAAACATCTTATTCATAACTAGTAAGGAGGGATGTCCTAGTTGTTTGTGAAAGATCATCAGTTGATCCATCATGAGATGTTTGCATGGAGATCATAGTTGTTGCCTCTTTTGAGTTTATCATGAATTAGAGGCCTTGGTGGATCTTTGAAAGTCTCATCCTCTATTTTGATAGCTTGTTCATGAGAAAAAAAATTCATCATCAAAATATGGTGAAACTTTGGGAAGTTTAACTAGTTTTTGAATTGAGACCAGACTAATACACAACTTTTGGCACATGTATATTTTTTTCAAGGATTCCTATAAGTTCTACTCTAAAATATCCTATACTTGCGATAGTAAGGTACCCTAAAATACTCTTACTTTCCTATTACTAGGACAAGGAGTGCAAGATAAGAATTTAAGGAATATAGAGTCATATGATCAAAGGCTCTTGAGTCATATAGGTTTATATTCATATGATTGAGAATTAGAAATGTAAGCAAACCCGATAATATTAAGATCTAAATAACGTGAGTTGAAAAAAGGAGGTGGTGCCAATTATTGTGGATGATTCCTTTTCAAGACTTTTCAATTATTTCATCTCTTCACTAAGTCACACAAGTATTGTAAATAGATCCTTAATTCCATTCTTATTCTCAATTGATTCATTCTATGAATTCCCATTTGTGCTTTTAACCATGTGTCTCTAGCTTTTATTTTTTTGGTTTACCATGTTGATAACATGCTAATTAGACATGATAATACATAATTATTAATGCATATTAAGGCATAAAAGATTCCATTCCTATGCATGTTATCATATTTATGAGTATTTATCTATCATTCTATGAAAAAGTAATTATAATCTCAAAATACTTTAATTTAGGGTTAATTATGATGAATTAAAGACAAGTAATTTTATAACCCATCTTTACTTGAGATTATAAGTAGTTTCTAAAGTTAAATAATGAGAGAAATCATTTTTATAAACATTTGTTTTAATTTTCTTAAGTTTAAATCTTAAAGAAATGAATGTATTTTTGAAATAGAAATTAAATCTCTTGTTATTTATTAAATTTGAATTTTTATAATGATAGATAATTAAATTTCTGATCAAATGTAAAGAAAGTTTGGATTAATTTGGAGTTATATTTTGAAAGTTATGAATTTTATAATTTCTAGATCTAGATTTTTTGAATTTTTAATGAATTTCTAAGGATTTTCTGGAATTAAAAATTGATTTTTCTCATTTAAAATCGATTTTTCATATTATTTATAGTGCGCACGTGACGTGGCACAAATGTGGAGCATCCGATTGATCGCAATCAATGATCAAGGGTGCGATGTGACGTGGCGCATCGTGGGACGTCTGATCGCACGTGAAATCAGAGCTGTTGATCGTCACTTAAGTGATGAGGGGTATGTGGCAAAATCGGATTCATCGGATAGCATTTTAATCTCAGCCGTTGATCAAGAGAAGTTATAACGGTCAAGATTAAATCGATGGAAAACGCATCAAGAGTGTCCGATCACGATCTAACAACGGGAGTTTTTTATGCATTTTATAATGCATGGGACGTGGCTTCATCTCAGGCGTCGATCGACGATCCAACGGCCATGACTTAACGATAACGATTCACATCCGATGCGTTTCATCAGAGCCGTTGATCGCGGATTAAATGGAGATTGGACGGTTAAGCCCAAATTGCCCAATAAATTGAGATGTTCTTCGAGATTGTTAAAGTATTCGAGAGCAACTCAAGTAAATCGAACTATTTAGACACCAAATCTCTTGAATCTCTTGATCCCAATCGCTTCTAGACTCATTTCCATGTCCACGGAGTGCTTAAGATCAAGATTTCATCGATTGACGAGGAAGAACTCGATGCTTCAACTCCACGAATCGCGATTTCTGAATTTTCATGAATAACCTTGATTTCGGCAATTAATTGGATCAATTCGATCGCAATTGTGGGTTAGGGATCGTGTTTCATCCTAATCTATCTTTTTTTAATATTTAATTTCAATTTAGAATCGTAATTTAAGAAAATTTCATTTTTATTTTCAGTTTTTCGTTCTTTAGATTTTTAGAAAAATCATCTCTATTCAATCTTCGATTTCTCCACAAAATCAAAGTCAAATTCATTGATTTTTTATTCTGGGGATTCTTCAAGTCTTCTTTCATAAAATATCAATTTTCCCAATTTATATCACCGATTTAGCATCCGATTTGATCAAATTCGAAGAGATCATCAGAATTTTCCCTAATTCCCAGTGGATTCGACCCTTATTTACTATTATACCCTTCAATTCGTGAATTATTCCTAGAATTGGTAAGTTTGGAATTTGTTTTGACCCTTTGCCATGTGTATTCAATGACCACTCAGTCTTGTCTCGTCACATGTGTCCTTTCTTTTTGCAGAAGTCATAGAGAAAACCTGCTTATTTTTCACCTTGACATTATTTCCTTTACCTCTTTGAGAGGTATTGAAATTTGGATTCTTGTTTTGAACAGAAAGGGTAGAAATTGTAGATTGAGTAGATTCACTTGTCACTCAAATTCTATTATCTTCTCGAATGGGTTGAGCCATAACTTCAAACACATGGTCTTCACTTGGTTTTATCTCTCTATTGAATATTTGAGTTTGATAGACTTCAAATTCAAAGTTTAAACCAATGAGAAAAAATGCATTTTCTTCAAGGATGTATTATGTATCAAGGGAATTTGAATTTGAAGGTCTATAAAGGTCTAATTGTTTCCACATGTTTACAAGATCATTAGCATATTCTTGTACATTCCTAGACCCTTGATTTGTCCAAGTAGTTGCGATAAGGAACTCATATATACATGCATCATCTTCCTTTCTAGAAAATTTTGATTTCACTTTATTCCAAATAGCCTTAGAATCAGATTAATACCTAAAGTACATTGTTGTGTTAGGTTTCATAGAATCTAATAACCAACTAAAGATAACATAATGAAAAATAATCCGTAGGAAATATTTAGGGTTAGTAGTAGGTGGTCCCTCTTAGAATAAAAAATAACCCATTGGAAAAATTCGGAAATATTTTTCTAATGGGTTGGAGTGGCTTGTGGTCATGCTTCACTTCTTAATGTTCAAGGCTTCTATGAACCTTGGATGGTAGAAAAGGATAATTGTGTGTTTACCTCCACCCTTTATTAGCCGATCCTACTTGTGCATTTTGATTTTCCAACATCCATTCTTCAATTCCTAAAGCACAAAGGTTTCCTTTTTGAGGCCACCCAAGCCATTTTGTTACACCCATAGGCCACGTTTGCTTTTTATCTCGTTACAACCTAAATTTAAATGCTTCCCAAAGTAGGAACCTATCCCTTCCATTCATATTACCAAGGATATGTCAATTCTCAATTCACACTTCCCTTATTGTAATTTCCATCATATTCCACTTCATTTAATCATTAGTCCTCACTCATACCATTCGTCAACTCATACTTGCAATTATCACACACACGAAATAAACACCTTCTTTGCTAAGTCATCTTGGCCATTTGTTATAAATACATTCATTATTGCCATATGACAAGTTGATGAAGAAAATATGTTTTTCCATGTTCTATGAGTTTACACAAAAAAAAAAAATAAAAAAAGAAGAAAAATAGAAGAAGAAGAAGAAGGGATTCATGTGCGGCTCTTTTAAAGGTGCATCCATTGAGGTTCATTATTCATACAATGTTTTGAAAGCTTTTTATGCACCTTGGTATCTTATGCTCTTGCCATGATTTTCTTTTCTATATTCTTCACTATTACCTGATTTCCTTCTCATCATTCTCTTTATTGGGAAGCGACTATCTTAGATAATATTACCTTCTTTCTATCGTCATAACCTTCCAAAGTTATCAAATTCTTTATTCTTTTGAAGGCCTTCCATCTTTCATTTCCTTCTTTAACACTTAGATAACCATCATTGATCTTAGCCTCACCAGAAATGACTTTTTGGGTTACCTTTTTGATTTTGTGCTTAAACAAGGAGAAGAGTGCCTCACTCTTGTTTTCGGATGGGAGGGAGAACACTGGAATTTCAAGAGCTAGGTAACAAATACCCAAAAAGAAAGAGAGCATCCTTGTTATGAGAGGTGTGAGGCCCAATGATAACATGCTAATTAAACATGAAAATACATGATTATTAATGCAAATTAAGGCATTAAACATTCCATTATAATGCATGCTATCATATTTTTTAGTGTTTATCTATCATTCTATGGAAAAGTCATTATAATATCAAAATACATTAATTTATGGTTAATTATGATAAATGAAGGATAATATTTTCATAACCCATCTTTAATTGAGACTATAATTAGTTTTTAAGGTTAAATAATAATAGAAATTATTTTATATACGCTCATATATTTTTTATAATATTAAAATCTAAAAGAAATGAGTATATTTTTAAAATAGAAATTCATTCTCATGTTATTTATTAAATTTTACTTTTTATAATGATATATAATTTAATTTCTGCTCTAATGAAATAAATTTGGATTAATTTGGAGTTATATTTTGAAAGATATGAATTTTTTAATTTTTAGGGATTTTTTCTAAATTTTTCTCAGTTTTCTTAATTTAAAATCAATTTATTTGATTTATATTCGATTTCATAATCGTTCAGGTGACATGATAGCACATGGAGCATCCGATCGCTCGATTAATCACGATCATCGATCATCACTTAAGGCAGGGGGTACGTGGTGCAAATCTATTCGTCGGCGAATCGTTTTGAAATGATTTAATCTTAGCCGTTGATCTGAGGAGTTATCACGATTGAGATTAAAACTGAAGAAATGCATCTGGAATGTCGGATCAAGATCAAACCGCGACAGTTTGATGTGTTACTCATAACACGCGCGAGTGACTTCATCTTGACGGTCCATCTGAGATCTAACAACCATGACTTAACCGTAACGTTGAGTAGATTTTCTTTGATATGTAAAGTTGCGCATTCCACAATCGTATTTTATACAAATCAATCATCACTCGTTATCACCTTTTTGGGGAACCATTATTCTTTTAGACATCATTTTAACGTGTACTCTAGGCGACCCTAGTTTGTGGCTGCAACCTTTTATTGAGGTTTCTCGATGACGTAAGAGGAGGTATCTAGAGAGGAACAACTCAAGACTAGTGACAGATCAAGACCACGAGGTGGTCAATTGCACACGGTCAAGAGTCAAAAATAATTCCAAACTTACTAATTTGATGAAAATATCTTGAATTGAGGGGTATAATGGTAAATAAGGGTCAAATCCACAGGGAATTAGGGAAATTTTTTATGATCTCTTAGAATTTGATCAAATCAGACAATAAATTGATGATAGAAATTGAGGAGAATGGTAGATTATGAAATAGAACTTCAACACGATTCCACGGAATCAAAAATCATTGAAATTGACTTTGATTTTGCGGAGAAATTGAAGATCGAAGTGAGGAGTGATTTCCGAAAATCGGAAGAACGAAATTCACTAAAATAAAATGAAATTAAGATGAAATTACTAATCTAAACAAAAATCAAACGGTAAAAGGTGAAAAGATTAATGAAAAACGCTTCCACTAACCCAAGATTGCGATTGGATTATGTGAATGGTAAAGCCCAATTATATTGAGTGAGTAAAGAATAGATTACAAGCCTCTATTTATAGAGAAGAAAGAGAGAAAGATAGAAATATAACCCATGTGGGACTAATATCCTTGAGCATGATAAAATATGAGCACTTCCCAAGAGGTCACCCATCCTAGTACTGCTCTCACTCAAGAACACTTGACTATGGAGTTCTTTTGAGAGCTTGTACAATATACCTTATAATGAGTTATATCGAAGAACTTCTAATAAGCTACATCTAACATATTAACCCAATTAATCGCCGAATTAAGGCTACTCATAAAAAATCCAAAAAACCGCGATCGTGGAGTTCAAGCGTCCATTTCTTCCTCGTCTTTCGCCCAAATCTTGATCTTAAGCACTTTGTGGACGCGGAATTGAGTCTAGAAGAGGATAGGATCAAGAGATTCAAGAGATTTGGTGTCTAAACATATCAATTGGATTAATTTTCTCTCCAATGCTTTACAAATCGGAAGAACATCTCAATTTATAGGACATTTGGGCATAATCATCCGATCGAATTAATTGACGGTTCTGATGAAACAGTTCATCACGAACCATTACAATTAAGTCGTGTCCGTCGGATCGCTGATGGACGTGCGAGATGATGCCACGTGTGTATGCGTTATAAAACGCGTGAAACCACCGTCGTTGGATCGCGATCTGATGCTCCTGATGCGTTTCATCGTGATTTAATCTCAACCATTATAACTCCTTGATGGACAGTTGCAATCATTTCAGTTAACTCCCCATAAAAGGCACGTGCGTGATTGGTGATCTGGTGGACTCTGCGTCCACGCGATCCACGCACGATAATCCACGTGCGTTTGATCCAACGCATCACCTTCGGCCACGTCGCCTGCAATTTAAAAACTAGAGTGAAACATAGTCCCACACGGAAAAAAAGAATGCGAATGATCGGGTATAAGATGCGACGAACATAAGGGTTAGCGAATGAGGATGCTTATATGTACTATAACCCTATATTACGAGAAAATATAAATACGCACACGTGTCACCTCCGCGCCATGCAGAACGCCGCGTGGGTCCGCGTGGCTCTGCCACGTGGCCTTGCGTGTCACGTCGCATCCACAATAAACCCCTTTTTATTTATTTTTTAATTGTTTTAATAGTTTTAAAATCAAAAATAAATTCAAAAAAATCTAGAAAAATCCCTAAAAAATTAGACAATTCATAACTTTCAAAATATAACTCCAAATTAATCCAAATTTCTTTCATTTGATCCTAAATTTAATTATCTATCATTCTAAAAAGTCAAAATTAATAAATAACAAGAGTTTTAATTTATTTTTCAAAAAAATAGATTTACTTCTTTGAGATTTTAACTTTAGAAAATTAAGTAAATGTTTATAAAAAATGACTACTCTTATTTTTATCTTTAAAAAGTATTTATAATCTCAAGTAAAGATAGGTTATAAAATTATTTATCTTTAATTCATCATAATTAACCCTAATTTAAAGTATTTTGAGATTATAATGACTTTTTCATAGAATGGTAGATAAATACTCATAAATATGATAACATGCATAGGAATGGAATTATTTATGCTTTAATATGCATCAATAATCATGTATTATCATGTCTAATTAGCATGTTATCAACTGGATATACAATTCTTGTACAACTTTATAATGTGTCATTAATATGTTCACTTTCATCATTATTAACTAATTCCTATACATAATTCTTGATAATATAATGCATGTTATATTATGTCATATCACTCATATGATCATTGGGCATATATTTACCATTGATTTGATGCATTGATAACATGCAATTTATATTAATAATTTCATGATTAATAATATAAATTAAGGCATAAAATATTATATTCTAATGTATGTTATCATATTTTGAGTGCATATCTATCATTCAAGGAAATTTTGATGTTTTAATCTCACAATGCACATTCTAGGAATAATCTTATGTAACTAAAGTGATATTTTAGATAACATTATTCTTATTTTAAAATTTGAGATTATAATTAAGTTTTAAAAGCAAAGTAATAAGATAAAACATTTTGTATACCCTCACTTATTTGTCTAATTTTATTTTACAAAAGAAATGAGTGTATCTTTGAGAGAAAAATTTATTCTCTAGTTATTTATTAAATTTGAATATTTGTAATGATAGATTATTGAGGAAGGAAGAAAGAGAGCAAGGGCGAATGAGGGAAGACTTGAGGATGAGAGTGGGTGAGAGGAGACGAGAAAGTTGGAGATCAAAGTGGAGATTAGGAAGGGGGGAAGCCAAGGGAATCCACGGAATTAAAAAGTAGAAAAGAAAAGAATGAAAGCACAAGAAGGATAGAAGTATGAGGAATAGGAATAGGGAGAGAGAGGGCCATAAGGATTGATAGCAAGAATTTGGAAAGATAGGGATTGCAAGAGGGGGGAGAGGTAGAGTAGAATTTAGAGAGAGAAAATGCCAGAAATGTGCAAACATGAGAGCACAATGTAATTTGAAATGCGGAAAGCATACAAGAGAATGAGTTAGAAAGGAAGAAAGAAGAGTCAGAAGAGAAAGAGAGAGTGCGAGAGAGATTGAGCAGTAGTATGCAAGAATAACAACACATATGAATGAAGGGGAGATTTGGAGAGAAAGGGAAGCAGATGCTAGAAAACGAGTGCAAGGGAGAGAGTGCACATTGCATGAGAGAGAACTTTGAGAGTGAGAAAATGCTCGGAGGAAAGGAAGAGAAAGAGTCAAAGAGAGAGAGAGTGAACGCAAATTGTAAGACAGCAATAAGAGAGCAAGTGAGATTGATGGTGACTGAGAATGGGAGAGGAATTTCAAGAGAGTAGGAGTGGAATTGGAAGAGGCAAAAGACGGGAGAGGGCTAGATAGAGTTTGAGCGGCTAAAAAGAGAGAGAAAATGGAAAGAGAGAAAATGAAATGGCTGCAAATGGAGGGAAGAGCTTAGAACGGGACTTGTGCAAATACAAGGAATAGAGGTAGAGAGGGGCCATGTGAAAGTGATGGAAGTGTACATGGAAGGGAAGAGGCGATTGCTACAATGGAAAAGAGACGGTTAGATAGAGATCTAATAGCATAAAAGAGCGAGTGAGCGCGAGAGGAAGGAGAAGCGAATGGGAGAGAAAATGGAGTTTTAGGAAGGGGAACAGAAAAGAGAAAGAGATGATGAGTGGGATAGAGTGAAAGAGATATTTGGAGAGAGAAGAGTGAGGATGTGAAGGAGCACGGGAGTGAGCAAGGGAGAGGAATGTTTAGAGAAAGGAAGAGAGAGAATGGGAAGATCTAGATGGAAGGCGCATGATCAGCAGGTGAGAGTCTAGGTAAAGAAATAGAGCTAGAGTGAGAGAGAGAGAGAGAGAGAGAGAGAACAAGAAATTAAGATAGAGAAATTGAAATCGTGAGAAAGATAAGGAGGAAGAAAGACAAAATAGTGAGCAAGAAGTCCATAGAGAGATCAAGGGAGAGTGGGGAAGGAACTCAAGGAAGAACAAAGTTTTCATTAAACTACAGATATTTTTTATTCTTAAACTACATTCCGACGCGAAGAACGCCAAGAGGAAGAAAACACAAAGAAGGAAAAAAAACCTGAAAGTCCTAAAAAACCACTTCTTTTTTAAAGAAATTTGCTCTTGATGAGGTGCTCCCTCTTCTACTATTTTTGGGTTCCTCCAATAAGGAAGGCAAAATTCATGTAGAGGAGTTCTATTTGATGGGCTTATAGTGTACAATTATTAAATCATGAGATGGTGAGTGTGATGGTATGTTCAAGAGTTAAATAAAAGCAATTTAGAAGTGTTTATAATGACTTTTTATGCTTTTATCACGCAACAGATTCTATTCAGCGTATATAAATGTGTATATACATATATCTTAAAATTGATATGCGTATATATAAATTAAAATTAAAATGATGGGTAGCGTGATTTCTATACATAAAAAAATAGAGTAACTAGAAATGGAGAAAAAAATACGGAAACTAAAAATGAACAAGAAATCAAGCATGAAACATAAATATAAAACATAGTAGAGAAAAGAACAAAAAATAAAGTAGATAATTAGAAAAAGGAAAAAAAATCGAACACAAGAGGCGAACATAGATCAGACCTATTGATGAATTGAGAATGCGAGGTAGTTGAAAACACATGGTCAAGAGTCAAAATAAATACCAAACTCACCTATTTAAGGAAATAAACACGAATTGAAGGGTATCCACGGGGAATTAGGATAATTTCTGATGATCTCTTCGAATTTGATCGAATCGGACGATGAAATGTGGATAGAAAGTAAGAAATTTGATAGTTTTGGAAAGATGGACTCGAAGACAAATCCACAGAATCAAAAATCACTGGATTTGGATCTGATTTCGCGGAGAAATCATCGAATGAACAAGAGAAAAATTTCCGAGAAATAAAATCGTGAAAAGCCGAAATTGAAATCTAAAGCTATACTAAAGAATGATTAGGATGAAACACGATCCCTAACCCAAGATTACACTCGAATTGATCCAATTATTCGCCGAATTCAAGGCTCTTCGTCAAAATTCAGAAAACGCGATCGTTGATGTTCAAGCATCGATTTCTTCCTCATCTCTCAACGAAATCTCACTCTCAAGCACTTCGTGGATGCGAAAATGAGTCTAGAAGCAATTGGAAGTAAGAGATTCAAGGGATTTGGTGTCTAAACAGTTCGATTAACTCGAAATTGCCCTAGAATGCTTTACAATGTCGAAGAACGTCTCAATTTATAGGACAAATTGGGGGTAACCGTCGGATTGGCATTTAATCTTCGATCAACGGCTCTGATGAAATGCTCGGATGTGAATCATTACAATTAAGTCATGGCTGTTGGATCGTAGATGGACCGCCGAGATGATGCAATGCCGTGTGTGTTATAAATAACACATCAAACGCCTCCCGTTAGATCTTGATCAGACGCTCAGATGCGTTTCTGTCGGTTTTAATCTCAGCCGTTATAACTCCTTTGATCAACGGCTGAGATTAAATCTTTTTTAAAACAATTCGCCAATGAATCAGAATGCGCCACGTACCCCGCCTTAAGTGACGATCAACGATCACGATTCTTCGCGCGATCGGACGCTCCATGTGCTGCCACATCACCCCTCGCCTTTGATCGTCAATCGCGATTGATTGGACGCTCTAGATTGCGCCACGTCATCTGTGCGCTTATAAAAATATAAAAAATCAATTTTTAATTAGAAAATTTGATTTTTTAATTCCAAAAAATCCTGAAACATTCATAAAAAAATTCAAAAAAAAATCTGAAAAAATCTCTATTAATTAGAAAACTCAACTTTCAAAATAGAACTCTAAATTAATCCAAATTTATTTTTTTTATCAAAAATTAAATTATCTATCATTCTAAAAAAATCAAATTTAATAAATAACAAGAGATTTAATTTCTATTTAAAAAATACACTCATTTCTTCAATATTTAAAAAGTTAGAAAATTAAATGAGTGTATGTAAAATGATTTGTCTCATTATTTAACTTTAAAAACTAATTATAATCTCAAGTAAAGATGGGTTATGAAATTATTTATCTTGAATTCATGGCAATTAACCCTAAATTAATGTATTTTGATATTATAATAATTTTTTCATAGAATGATACATAAACACTCATAAATATGATAACATGCATAGGAATGGAATCTTTTGATGCCTTAATATGCATAAATAATCATGTATTATCATGTCTATTTAGCATGTTATCACCTATACCAAGTAGAATTTTCCATTTAGGAGAGGAAAATTCAAAACTCAATCCACTCACTCACCTAAAATTGAAAATCATGTTTAAAAAATTGAAATTGATGTAAAAAACCCGAAACCCAAAACCTAGTTCAAAACAGGGCTCTTTGAGAGGATTTCATTTGAGATCGCTTCAATCTCCGATTTTCGGGAGAAATTTTCCACAAGAGTTCTTGAAAGGAGTCATCGAGAGTAACATAATAATCGCTAGTGATAATCATCACTGAGAGCAGCAAATGAGTGAAATCTCATAGAGCGGGATGATTTTCAGGTGAGAATTGCTTGATCGTTGGAGAGAGAGCTGATTGATCACTTGAGAGAGAGAAAAAGGAAGATCTTCAATAGTGAGTCATGTTTTGGGTTAATAAGGAGAGATGGAGAGCCGTTAAGGGTTTTTATTTTATTTTTTTGTTTTTGTTTTTCTATTTAAATGGTACCTAAAAAAATCAATTACCATTAAAAGGTAATATGAAAAATTGAACTTAAAATGCAAAATTAAGATAAAATTAAAACGAAAAACCAATATAAATGATTACATAAGTTTTATCTTGATTTGGTTCAGATTTATAATTTTTATTTAAGAATAAATGGAAAACTAATTTAATTAGATTTTTTAGAGAAAGGTTGGAATGGCTTATTTTAGGTGTTCGAGTTTCATCTGAGTTCTGATGCTAACATGCATCCGCTGCATAAGCCATCGATACCTGCAATGATTGAGATATACTTCCTCAAACAATTTGGCTGAACTTGGAATTATTTCATAACATCAATAAAATAGAGGATAAAATATCAAATTCATGTTTAACTTACACCTTTCACTTTGCAAAAGTGTGTGTCATCATAAAAAATAGGACGATACATCTAATTACTTTCAAACCTCATTTAACCACCTTTTGACCCTTCATGAATTCCCTTTGACCTCCTATGCCCATCTTTTACTTCATGAAAATATAGTTGAATTGATCCTAAAAAGATCGAGAATTCATTTCCCCCTCTCGACTGTCTTTTATTATAATCTGCATCCATGTTAATCCATACGTGTACCTATCTCTTTACATTCAAATACTTATAAATATGTAATAATTTCTTCATAACATAGAAGAAATGTAGATAATGATTAATATTAGGAAAAAAATGTGCTCATTATTATACTCTTAATTAGTACCTAAAATATATTAAATGTATAATATATGATTTCATATATTCATGGACTTCATTACAAACATTACACAATGATAATGATGAAAAAAATTATTTCAATGAACACAAATGAGATATGAAAGTGTGATCAAGGTCACATATTATCTATTAATCTCCCACGTCAAATAAAGCCAATCACCCATGTACATTAACTCCATGGTCTGGATGAATTCAATAAAAGTTCTTCTTTCTCTAGCAAGTCATCTTACCTTGTCATGTCATATATTGCATCTATCGAATGCCTTCCAATATGGTGATCTTCGTGAACATGCGTTGATGGAGCAACCTCCCGAGTATGTTTCTCAAGGGCTATGTTCTCAATTGTGTTTTCTTTGCTGCCCCATCTTTGGACTTGAACAAAGTCCTTGTACCTAGTTTATGAATTTTAGCCAACTCTCTAAGCTTATTGATTTCAATGATGATCATGAAAAAATCACAACTAAGAATATTATGATTCTTGATTATTACATTGATAATATTATGTTAACGTATATATGAGGCAAGTATCCCTACTACCAAAGCCTATCTTCAATAGCATTTTATTGTTCGTGATATGGGTCACTCACTGCTTTCCTGGGATAGAGTTTGCCATTTAGTTGAGTAAGCTTTCTCTTTTTCAAATCCAATATGCCCTTGATATGCTTCAAGAAATATTTGCTTTTGGTGATCAATATTAGTGATTGCTAAGTAAATTGATATACCTTATGTGGGAACCTTGTCAAGGGCGTTAGGAGTTCCCTAAAGGTTCTTGCAATTATCAAGCATGTGTCAAGATAGGGACTAATATATATGAAATATGGGCACCTTTGGATTAAGGGTAACTCCAACTATGTATTCTAAGGATAAAGGTGATCGTAAGTCAACCACAATATATTGCACAAATGTGATTAGTATCCCAATTATGTGGAGTTCTTAGAATCAAAGAACAGTCTCTCATTCTCATTTTCAAGTCAAATCTTGTGTGATGGCTGAGGCTAAATCTAAGATGGTCTAGCTTTGCTCCCTATTAGATGACCTAGGTGCTACTCTTTGGACACCTATGTCCATGAATTATGATAATTAGGTAGTGATCTTCATTAGTGGAAACCCCACTTTCGATGAGCAAACTAAACATATTGAAATTGATTGCCACTATATTCATAACAAAGTACTTATATGTGTCATATCTAACACGATCTAATGCTAGATAGGCTCTCAAAATTTTGATTAAAACATCATAAGCTGAAAAAGATATTGAATCAGTTATTCAAATATCAAGGCGTCAAGATTTGATGATCCTATCATCTAGCATAGATCAAAATCAAAATTTACATGGTTCACTAAAGGAGTTCTTGAAGCTATTTAAGTGTCGACCTTAGGCAATATTCACATGATTATCAGCTGGTTCAACACTATTCAACAAGAGATAATGAGAATAAAGGAGAGTTTCTCACAAGACTCATATGACCACTTGGAGTTATGATCATTCTCCCCTTATTTATAGACATTGTTATGTGAATTTTTTACTAAGACCCTCAAAATTAGGTCTATATCTACCAAAGTTTATAAACCTTGTGTGACCTTTTAAGTTCACATATCTTGCTATTTAATAACTCTATAGACTAAATAACATTAATTGATAAATTTTATTAATTATATAAGTCAACGTTTATTAATTAATGAAAGATTGATTCAACCCAATCGATAGGTCGAGTTACTGTCCTATCGGGTAACAAGTTATACCACGTGCTCTAAGAGAAACATATTATATAAGAACTCAGATATAAAATATGTTTCATCACTGGTTATCGTGTACATATAATCTGTCAATACATGAATCATGAATAACTTAGGGTATAGTTAACTAGAAAACCCTTAATCAGCCACTCAAATTAGTACTAATATGTAGAGGAAATTAACGAGAACACTTCTCTAACATTTCAATTATCTTAGTCAAGGATTTTATCATATCTTATTCCTTGAGTCAATTTCTTCTAATAATAAAGGTAGATGATCTCATATTGACCACACAATCACCTTCAAGGACTTTATGTTTTATGCAATCTATAATGTTTTAAAGATCCTATATTTAGAAATTTATAAGTTCTAGTCAAAATATAATCATTCATTCATAAGATGCCTTTGGTGTCTCAAGTCAAAGGATCATATACACAACTGTGACGTGAATCAATATGATTAATAGATAGGTATAATATCATTCAATCATTTATACTGATAAATTTTATGAACTCTTTCTCCAAAAAAACACCCATTAAATATCCTTAATTTCTCTATACTGATGGTAACAAGATCAACCATAATTATCGTATGAGTCAGATTATATAATTTTATTCTTTATGGATACTTTGATGTTCTTTTTTGAAATCTCTCAAATAAGAATATTTAGGTATAAATTTCAAGACTAATGATTCTTATATTTTTGATCTCATTATAATTCATTCAATCACGATATAAACTCATAGACTTCATTATAAAATATCACATAAGAAAAAATGAGACATAAAAGTATGATTTGGCTAATATGCCATATAATATCCGTTAATATCTACACTGTATACCGCTAACTGTCCAGATCACACCGCATTTCTCCATATATAACAGTTGAAAAACGAGATGATAATATTAAAAGCACTTGGCAAACGGGAACGCAAACAAGACGACATTTATTGCACTCAAAAAGATATTCAGGTTCCCTCTTCAGCTCAGATGATTGATGAAATTGGCGGCGGTCGCTACTGCGCCGCCTGTTATGGCGGCCACCATCACGTCATCTCCTTTCTTTTTCGACACCGCGGCCACCACGGCGCCCGTTATCGCCCCACCAAGAAGTGAATTTTTCTGAAAAAATAATTTAAAAACTTAATCGACCCACGAGAATAACATTTTATATTATTAAAATTTCTCAGGAGAGATTAATCAACCCAATCATATCTCCCGCGAATCTTCTGGATGCCGTATTCCATTCCGGCGTAAACCCCGGCCACAGTTCCTGCGCCATCAGATCATATGGAAAACGACAAAATTATAGTCAACTCGTTGACTGCTGTGGAGCCGAGCACTTGTCCTTCTTGATGATTGAGCGCTTACCCCAGTAGGCACCTTCTCTGCACATCTTCTTGAACTGCAGAAAAGATGATTATCGTCATAAGTAAATATATTTTCGACATAAATTTGATTCAAAGGTTTAGAAAAGAGAAAGACAGAGCAAAGCACTCACTGATTCCTTCAATGTGTGCTCTGATACGCTCCCTGAAATAGATTGAAGGGCAACGAATTGAGATCGATCATGAAATAATTAAATCATCAGAAAAGTGAAAACGGGCAGAAAATTGAATGCCAGTAGACTCTAGTTTCCGAGGAACATTCGATTCTAAAGAGCCAACTGTGTCTCAATTAAGAAAATTAACCCAGCCGCACTTCAATGTTGCATTCAAGCGAAAAATGGAGAAATCAGAGGTTTCGCCATCTCGCGTCAAGGAAAACAACCTCTACGTAGACAGTGATAAGTGTCCTCGGCCACAACCCTCGCAACAGCCACCTAAAACGAGAAAGATCAGGTTATCAGCCATCGACTAAAGAAAAACAGATAAGAAACTTCAGCAGAAGCATCTCAATGATATTACTCACGGCTCCGATTGTCAAAAATCCATCGGCAGTGCGGTTGAGTACGTCATTCCCCATGTCGATATGGAAGTCAAGCCTCGGCGACTGGGATGAAAGAGCGAGCCTACCTCCCGCCATTCTCCTTCAGTCCTTCAGTGCACGTTCTCAGGGACGAAGATTTCGATGAGGAAGGCGATCTGAAAATGATTCTCCCGGTGTAGAAAAAGACGAGAATGACTCACGGAGAAAATGATAGCGCAGTTGCCACGTGGAGCTACGACACTTGCTGTTCTGCCAACGGTAGCGCGCAAGCCAGGTGTTGGATCAAGCGGTTTTTGGGCCGGTCCGGGAGGGAGAGCATTTCTCTAGCTGACACGTGGCAGATGAGAAGAGGCCCGTTTTCATGATGTTTATTCCACGTTGCACCCGATTATTTAGGAATGGGCTGAGAAATGATGGGCCGAGGAAAAGTGGGCCAGCTGATTTATCCAGGGGAGCAATGTGGACGACGACCGGATTTCTGTCCCCCTTGCTCTTCAGTATCCTCTCCGGCAGCACATTCGTGAGTTCTCTCTCCTCTCATCTTCCTGGCCTACGTCACCGGAAGATTATGCGTGGAGGGTAGTCAGCATTCCGTTTGATTTGATTTCCGGAGATGGTGACCGCGCCTTGCGCCGCCGTTTCTTTCAGTATCTCAGTTGTAACTCAATTTCCCCAAAGACGATGCGGAGGATTTCGTCCTCGCTTATCATCGAGAAGATTAGTACCTGTTAGGGCTTCTTCAGTGAGCGGTGATAAGGATCAGCCGTCGTCTTCTAAAGAGAATAACCCGTTGGCGGAAATTTTAAACATTCCCCGGACAATTTGGAGTGGGTTATTGAATCCCCTAAGCGATTTCGGTTTCGGGCGGAGGAGCATTTGGGAAGGAGGAGTTGGGCTTTTCATTGCTTCTGGGACTATCATTTTGGCGCTTACTTTGGTTTGGTTGAGAGGCTTTCATTTGAGTTCTCGATTCAAGAAATACCGGGTAGTGTTCGAGTTTGCTCAGGCTTGCGGGATTAGCTTGGGAACTCCGGTTCGGATTAGAGGAGTGACAGTTGGAACGGTGGTTAGGGTTCATTCTTCTTTGAAAAGTGTTGATGCAGAAGTTGAGGTTGGCTCTTTATGACTCCTTTTTCGCTCCAACTCGATTAAATTTACTGACTTGTTACGTTGCGCTTGAAAGGTGGAAGATGAAAAGGTGATTATTCCTCGAAATTCTTTGGTGGAAGTGAACCAGTCTGGACTTTTGATGGAAACAATTATCGATATCACCCCTGGGAATCCTCTTCCAGAGCCATCAGTGAGTCCTCTGGATGAAGAATGTGTCGAAGAAGGGCTTATTGTGTGCGACAGAGAAAGAATAAGAGGGAAGCGGGGAGTGAGCTTGGATGAATTAGTGGGGATTTTCTCGCGTCTTGGAAGGGAGATGGAAGAGATAGGTGTCGCCCGAAGCTACGCATTGGCTGAGAAAGTTGCAGCTATTGCGGTGGAGGCACAGCCCCTTATCTCAAAGGTATGGGCGTTTTCTTTCTCCTCTCTCTGTATCTATCTCTCTATTTATAGACACAGATATAGTACACACGCATAGATAGATAGATAGATTGATAGATAGATAGACAGACATACACACACACATATATATATATATTTATTTAATATCTCACTTCCTCACACAGCGCACAGACATCAGAAGTAATCCTCTCCTCTCTCAGATACCCGCATCAAAAATGATTCTTTCTCTCACATCAGAAATGATCCTTTCTTTCATCCACTCACGCCCACATCAGGAAATGGTTCTCTTTCTCACTCAATGACACGCACACACATCAGAAATGCTCTCTCTTTCTCTCACACATGAGAAATGATCTCCTCACACCAGATCCTTTCTCACCCTCTCTGCCTCTTACTTCAGAATTGATCGTCACTCACTGACACGCACCCACCTCTAAAATGCTCTATTTGTCTCCCTCAACATCTCATGCATTATTTTATTCCTGAATTTTTCAAAACACAATCAGAGAATTGGATTTCCATAACAATATCTCCATATCTAAAATATTGGAATAAACTTTCTCTTGGTCAACGGCTTTAAAATTTATCAAGGCATTAAATCTTCTGGTTTAATGGTAACAGATAGAAGCCATGCTGGAAGACATACAGCCCATGCTCGTGCAGGTTCACCGCAGTGAGCTCCTCACGGACGTTCAATGTTTGACTAGGGCGCTCGCTGATGCCACCCAGGATTTGAGGTAAGAACACATCTCTTTCTCGCTTTTTGTCTCCTGTCTCTCTCGCTCGTTATCTATCTCTCTTTCCCTTTCTGTGTTATAACTTCGATTGTCTCATTATTGATGACCAGTCGAATCTCGGCAAGACTAGAATGGGCATTCTGTCTCTCTCTCACTCAATTTCCTAATGAACATTTTTGCTGAAAAATGGATGCGTTGAACAAAATTTCATATAGGCATTCTTGTTTCTTCTCCTTTGCTACACAGAGCGGCGCGCTCATCCATGGTAACATCAGAAAACACCGAGCTTCTCAGAGAATCCATCACCACCCTCGTGGACACCCTGAAGAATATTGAGGTATTGTCCTCTCTTTCTCATCTTCGATGGTGAGTATTCCTTTGATGTAGTGTCCGCTTGAAATTCTCCCCAATTGCAGGGTATTACCTCCGACATCTCTCTTTTCACTGGCGACGAGGTTACCCGGAAGAACTTGAAGCTCCTCATCAGGTCCCTCAGCAGACTCATGTAGCCATTCCACTCTGTACACTACAAGAGCTATCTCTCTTTCTCTCTCTAAGAAAATGAATTGTTCATTGGGGACGCCTAATTTTTGGGGTTTTTTGTAATCAGTTCATTATCATTTGTAATGTTTAGAAATTATTTCTGAGAATTTGTAACGACTTTTAAAAGACTTAAAATTTTATGAAGCCCCCGTCGCGGTCAACGCCCACCGACTTGTTGACCCCTTTGATTTGTCTCTCTCCCAAGCAAAAGAAGATATGATTTAATAGAAAAAGCAAAAATCCGCGTTTAGGATTCCTCACATAACGAATTCCCTATTTTCCGACCCTTCTGGGAAAAAGAATAAAGCAAATAAAAGAAAGAAAAAATGCTCCTGCCCCCCCACCATTCGGAGGACCAGGAAACTTACCAGGTTCTCTATATATGGAAAAAAAAACTTGGGCCTCGCCATGTTATTGGGTTTCTCTCATCTGCTATAAGTTCACGCTGACGAAGGGCTTGTGCCTATGGCGCCTGTCTCCCTTCATTTTTTTCGACCCGTTAGCTACGGACTTGATCAACCTTTCCTTCTCCATTTCCCCGCGAAGGGACAGCTTCAGACCCCTCAAGTGCCCAGAGCACTGTTCGCTCCAACAGCTAATGACCTTCAGACACGTGGCATACCCTGATCTCTTTGATTCAGACTGCCACTTTGACTGGAGATAACTGAGAGAACGCCAAGGAGGAACAGGCATTGAATTCTGCATTAGAGAGCTCTTAGCTGCGTCAGCCATCACCTGAAGGAACTGCTTCAGTCTTGACCAATAGCCAGTATATATGATCGGAAGAGACTTCAGGGTTGAATCGTATGAATCGATTGCTCGAGCTATTTCAAAGTGGCTGTGGAAGTCGACGTCAATGATCATACGCTCTGACCCTGTGGGCCCATAGTTGACCACGTCAATGTATTCGTGCTCCCCTGCAGAAGAATACCAAACCCTTGACTTTAATTCAAGCAGGTGGCTGGGTGACTTCCAGAAAGGGAAGAAAGTTTGGTACCTCCGGGAACTTTTCCAGTACCCAACCACTTGGAAGTGCAGATGGCCGCATCGTAGCCGCAGACTCGGAGGAGCTTGACCAGGGAGCGCCGGATGCAGCTAGCATTGCATGGACCATCCTGCTCAACGGTGAGTTCTGATTCGTTGAGAGAGAGCACGAGAGAACGGACGGTGGATGACAAATCGCATTCGTATTGGTCAGCGCATTGCCTTAGGAACTGCATCAAACAAAGAATTTATATGAAAAACAATGGTAAAAGGTTTGGGAAAAACGAGCCAAAGTTGGCAGATTTTATAATTCCAAGGAGTAACATAAATAAGCAATCCCTAGAATTATTTTCCTCATTGGTCCTGCGAAAAAATTAGAGGCACAAAGACATCCAGCTAAAAAATAGCCCTGTGTGCTTGCAGAAAACGCAATCAGATTTGAGACGAATTCGAAGATAACGGATGAGACCTTCTCCAATTAACTTCGACTAATATAAAACAAAATCGGTAATTATTCGAGAATGGGGAGGCTACACACCAGGATCTTTTCAGCATGAAGAAGATCAAGGACGACCGAATCGCTGTCACTGCTGCACAAAGATAAGCTCCCACCGCTACCATTCTCCATGAAATCGCTAACCATTACAGCTAAATCATGCTCGCTCTCATGACTGAAACCTCCATTCTGGTCATTAAATCCCCCGCCAGATAAACCCATCAACATATCTCCCGCAGCAGCACATATTCGACAATCTCTATTTCCGCTCCACTGAGCACCACCGGCGGTGGCCTCCCGCGTTAGAAATCTCGACGTCCCCAGCTTAATTCAAGGGCCTGAAAATTACGAACGAGACGATCTCCTCTTTCAAAATCAACAGAACACAAATATTAACCTTCTGACCTGAAATTTTGATCAGCACTATTAATTAAATTAACCTGGACGATCGCAATTATACGTTCATTTCAAGAAATCGGAAAAATCCTCAAGATTTGGCCAATTTACACGAAATTGAAACAAAAAACACACATCAATTGGGCCAATTTGAAGGCGAAAAATGAGAAAACGGAGAAATGTACCGCAAGTCGAAGCTGAAGGACGAGATCTATCTCCTTATCCGGCCGGAAATTTCTTCTTAAGCCACCGGATTATAAACGTGTCGAAGAAATCGACTCCTGCCGCCCCGTTGAAAAGAAGACGGAGTCGTCCACCAGACATGTTTTATAGGCGTATTTTTAAAATTAAAAATGACGAGATTGTCCTTCTGTGTAGTTTTCCAGCTTCGCGGAAAGTGAATAAAACGCTGACCACGCAAGAGAATGCGATAGCCGACACATCTGCATCGGCCGACCATGCCTACAATGTGCCGCCGCCTCCGCCGACCTTTTTGAAGCCCCGTTTATCATTTAAGAGGAGAGGGTATAATCGGCCTTTGAAATGCAGCCGCTGTTGGTGACTTGCGGACCACGGCGACTCAGGCGAGCAACGCGTGAAGCCCATCTGACGTCACGATATATCCACGTCACGTATTTTAAAATTATTTTCCCGTACATCGGTCCCTCCAGAGAAAACGTCAGCGAATAGTTGGGAGACGGGTGGCGTTGGGTGGGGGGGGGCATCCGCTGACGTCACAAGAATGCAGGCCAGCGATGAGAAGTGCCTGGCTAATTGGACGGTGACACAAATCGGGAAATAAAATCATAAATGCTTATTGTCAGCATTTATTTAAAAATTTAAAACTAAAATGCAGTGCGCTCCTCCCCTGGCTGATATAGTACAAATTGTCTCAGCCTACCGTTTCGATATTTTAGAAAACATAGGAAACAAAAAATCAATGCTAAATGCAATAATGGACGACCGTTACGTGAAGATTCTCCTCATTATGGCGGGGATCATGAATAACGACCTCTGATAGTGTGATCGGACCTGTCCAAGATCGACGGTCAGATTTCCAAGGTTGACCAGGGTTATCTGTTTTTGTATGGCTCTGAGTAGGAGTAGTGAAAATAAAAAGAATAATTAAGAAAAACTTTGCCTTTTTTTTCACCGACTCTGAATCCCGACAGATTTTATCACTTTGATCGAGCCCTAGCTCTATCCCATTTCAGAATAAGCTCATGGTATCTGGTAGGGATGCCCGATCAGGAACCACCCAATTTAAAATTAATTAAATCATGGATGCCAATTGAAATCGAGCAGGATGGAGAGAGAGAATGAGCAGGTTTCATATCTATAATTATATTAAAAAATATATACTAGTATAATATTATATATAAATATTAAAATATCAACTAGCATACATAATATATAACTAATTGTAATTATTATAGTGATAAAATAAGATTATGTATACATATAAATATATTTTCGGCATATCTAAATTTGAAGTTATTATAAATTCCTATGATAAATATGATGTTATGTAATAAATAAAATTGAACAGATATATAACTATAAAAAATATAATAATAGCTAGCGAAAAATGATAACGTGGTGCTTGAAAATGATTCTTTGACAGAGACAAATCACCAAGAAGAGGTGATGTTGATCGCCTTCAAAGAAATAGATCTCGAAAGCATCTTGAGAATGAAGCCCAATGAAAGAAAAAGGCTGACTGCCACCCACAATTGATGGCAGCAATGACAGAAATTATTATCTTCCCTAATCAATGATGTGTGATTAGATGATTGCAAACAAAAGATGAGTTGTGTGATCTGATGATCACCAAAAAGTGACATAATGATTCATCTTGATGCAATCATGAGTGTCAAATCCACGTAGAAAATTTGAAGGCAACATCAAATCCTCACAAAAATATCGATCTTGAGGTAATCTGGCATTGTCTTGAAAATAATTGCATGCAAATCGAGGCGTACAAATGGAGGGTCAAATGAACTCTAGTTGAGGCATGCTTACAGGCTTTGCGATGGGGTCATGGAAAGAGAAAGTTATGAATAATTATGAGTAAAAATTTTTGGTGAATGCAATGTTTGGGTAAAAAATTTTATGGCTGAGAGAAGACAACGCACTTACATTTGGTGAATGCAATGTTTTCCATGTGTACCCTCATCCAATGCTCCTTATAGGTTGAGGTTCAAAACCTTCACAGGATGATTTTTGGAGCAACTCTTTTATTTACTTGGGTCTTTGGATTCTAGATAATGGTGTGGCCTCTCAAGCGTGGATCAAGCACTACCGCTACTATGAAATCATATTTTTCCTTACAACCATGTTGGTATTTCTCCAATTTCACAGTCATGGCCTTGCACGTGATGATTTTCTTGCAATGTCTTTTTGTGAGGAATTCCTCACCAAGAAAGAATTAACCACCCAAGAGGTATTCATCCCAATACTTCAGCTCCATAAATACCACCATGACATACAACAAAACATCAGAGGCAATCGATCTTTTCAAATTGTGAAAAATCTTTGTGGTGTCATTGAATGGTTGAAACAATGTTTTGAAATCCTCTATCATAGTTCATTTTTATTTATCTAGGCTATATCTCAATCTACATTTTGTACCTAAATTTTACAAAGCCAAATTCTCTAATATGACACCCATCTCATATGCAAATACCAACATGTGGAACATGAAATTCCCTAACGAGATGGTAAAATTAATAAGAGGGGAGGGGGTAAATTACTATCTTTTTGATATTTATGTTTTTTTTAATTTGTTAATCATCCACTCAAAGTTTTCACATCACTCTTATGCCTGATAATTTTTTTATACTGGACAGGGTATTCAAACCCCCTGCGCCAATCCCAGGAGGAAACAGTCCTACCAGAGTCATTCCTCGCTTGGTTAATCCACTAGGAGCATCTATTAGCTGGCCGGGATAATTAGATCAAAGTTCTAACACAATCTCTCAATCTGACTCTCTCATGCTCTCGATTAGTAACCTTACTTCGCCGTCATCCCGTGGGCCGACTCCCAGAGCTCCATGCGCTGCTCCCTAATCTCTTTCGGGCTAGCTTGTCTCTCTAAAGTCATCGAGTCTCGTCACCGATCCACATGTGCACCAAGTAAGTCGCTCATCCCGAGTCAGAGTAATCTTGCAAGGTAAAGAACAAATGTACCTCAAGTGGACATTTTAGTCAACTCCTTAGATTTCTCCCGATTCGCTAAGATTCCCTAGGAATCTCCCCCTTACCCTCATAGGTAAGTACAACTCACCCAGAAATCAACACAGAATATGATGGTATATCTAAAAATTTTTAGTTCCTAAATTGAACTCATAAAATAAAGAGATGTGTAAATAATATTGGAAACTAAACTAATCAGGATTGCTAACAATAAATAATTTAAATATGATATACGTAAGTTATATCAGAAATAATTATTAAAATGAAACAAATTAAAGTAACTCCCTGATGAGCTGATTTGTATTGGCCATTGATTTTGACTTTGACTTTTTTTGTGTTGACTTTGACTTTTGCAATTGACTTTGACTTCTACCATTGACTTTAACTTTTTGCTGTTGACTTTGACTAGCAACTGACCTTGATACCTGATGTCTTCTCCCTTGAATGTATAAAATAAAACACACACAACAACACAAGCAACCCCTAGATAAATGGACTCACTCTGAACTGAATGCGTATTTTGATAACCTTCTACATAACCTTCTAAATATAGTCACTGTGAACTGAATGCGTATGTTTGATAAATGGACTAGTAAACGATTAATACTTTACTTGAAATTAACCACCTTTAATCTCACCTTGATGAGGTCTCAATAAACCTGAAACAGTTTATCAATGCCGTATTGACTTGTAGAACAGATATCAAATAGATATCGAAAAAGAAAAATTAATCAAATTTTAAAATAAGACAAAATGGATTGTGAATGAACACACAACTTTTGAATAACCTAAAGACAGCCTTTAGATAAAATTAAAACAAACTATTGGCAAACACAAATAGATATAAAAATTAACCAAAGATTATCTATTCTTTTGACAAGCACACAACAGAAGTTTCTAAACTAAAACTAACAACAGTTATACATAGTTTATATATTTAGTCCACTGCAGATTTCAAACACACAATTTAAACAGATTTATTATTAAGAATAAAAATCAAAAACAGAAAAGGAAAAGAAAACTAAGAACTTACGTTTTAAAATATCAGAAATCAGACTAAAAGAGGAAAACTAGAGCGAAAATAAAAAAATCAGAAAATAAAAAGAAAGGTAAATCGAGATTTAGAAACTTGGGATATTAAATTTAAAGACAGATGAATGAAATCAAATTTTAAGAGAATTGGAGAGAACGAACAGATCTAAAATCAGACTTAATTAAAATATAAACTGAAAAGTAGTACTGACTCAACGAAGAAAAAAAAAAGGACGGGAAATCAGTATGTTCCAAAGCGTCGTGAAATTGAAGGGTGGAGAGGAAGATCGATCTAGGAGGACGAAGAAAAAGAAACAAAAATCAAGAATTAATTTTGGGGAAATCAGAAACACAACAGAAACTAATTCCTTCTATTCATTTTTTATAGAAAAAAATAAAGAACAAGAATCGAAAAACTCAAAACACTCACTCACCTAAAGCTGGGAATCGCGTTCAAAGAAAGTTCCTAACCGATTAAGAAAATGCAAACAAAAAATGATTTCAAAGCAGGGTCCTTTGAGACTATTTCGTTGGAGATTGCTTCAAGCTCCTGTTTTGGAGAAAACGACCACAACAAGTTTTGGAAATGAGTCGCTGGGAGCAGACGAATGATCGCCGATCAGAGTGCAAATGAACGATCGTCGGTCGGAATGCTGAGAGCCGCTTAATCGCTGAAGAGAGAGCGTTTTGCCTGGGGGGGGTCTGCAATTTTTGTTTTTAGGGTTGGTTAAAACAGAGGGAGAGAGAGAACGCCGTTAGTACCTGAAAATAAAGAAAAAGGTTAGGTAACAATTATTTTAACATGAACTTTAATACAAATGAAAATACATAAGGAGAAATGTCATTGATAAAAACAATAACATGTTTTACCAATTAGGACTAACATTGATGTCCTAAGATGACGAAAATATAGAATTAATCACATAAACTAAAAATAATAGGAATAATAAAGAAAATTAACAATTTTGTGAGGATGAAACTTAATATTTGTGTCATTAATACCTAACTTTAGGAGCATCTATCTTATTATAATACTAAAACAATGATAATGATAATCTTATCTTTCTAATATCTTATTCAAATGTTTTAATAGTATATTAGGATATAATGAATCTAGAGCTTATTCTTAGCGGTGTTTGCGTTCTATAGTCGAAGTGGGTCAATCACTCAAACCGTTGGTACCTGCACTAACAAGGACATACCCTTCTCAAATCGTTTTGACGAAAAGCTATCAATCCATATCTAAAAGTTGTTTTAATATAATATTTCATAAACATTAAGTGCGCACCAATGTAAAGTATCAAACTTAGATGAAACTAGCAGAACATTGAGTTTCGTTATGTCGGATGTTCAAGAATGGGCATCACGGACAACGATGATTTCATACCATGAAAATTTTCCTCGTAATGCTAAATATTTCGGGGGATGAAAGAATGGCATCCACTAGAAGCCTAACCTGAAGGATGACATATCCTAGAAAACTTGATTATCAGGTCACAATTTTTTCACCTCGACATGTGTAAATTCGAGTTATAGAGGTAGTTTTGGGGTACCTAGTGTTTTAAGACTCAATCACACATCCTCCATGTAAGCTCCAGCTCTGCTCTAGATCAGCATGAACATAGCCTTTCCACATAATTAATTGGTCAACGCATGACCCAGAATATGTGATGATGCCTTTATGTCATAACTTCAAAATGAGTCATGAAATGAAAGGGATAAATTTTGATTCTTTAGTTTCTTCTTTAGGACACATAATCAAATAATTACTTGTGCAGGGTTACTTTTGTTTCTTGACAATATAGCTAGGTATGGGTTATTAAATGTATCAATATATTGATTAACATTATCTTTGCCCTCTATTGTCTACAAATACGTATATATGGCGCATCTTGTAGGCCTAATGAATGAATAATCTCCTCATATTCTCTATACTTATTCTTTGTCAATCTTGAATCTACTCAGAGGAAGTCTTAGGGGGTTATGTGTGTCTTCTAATCCTCAAGAACATGTGGCAAAGGTAATCTGTTTCTTATTTACAATAACTTGTAAACCTGCAAGTCCCCAATTATATATTGGAGTCCTATTTGGTTTGGATTAAATAGTATGCTCATGAATAATATTACTATATTCTTTTACTATCATAATTATTGAGAGAAGATCTTTAAAAGTATTCAAATAAACTATCATTCTCGAAATATATTCAAAGAACTTTCCATTTACTATAAATCTTGACTGACATTTTAGGCTTGAATTCTTCAAAAGGTTTTAAAGCACTAAACTATGATTAATATAGTCTTATATTGAAAATTGTGCCCTAATTTACATGAAGAAATCAATGTAGTCTACAATTTGCAGAAAATATTTTTAGAGAAAAAGGGGGGAACAAGCAGTTAATTGAGGAGTAGACAAAAAAGAATTGCTTGATTGGATTCCAAGATGATGTGGATAATAGAAATATCTAATCAACCAATATAAAAAGACTAATCAACCAATTACAAAATATCTAATCGACCAATACCTCCAATTACAAATCTGAAAACCCAATTCTAGTTTCATTGATATAACCATATATAAATACAAGGGTAATAGACCTAAATGATAAAAAATGGCTTACAATACTTTGATCAAAATTCCATAACATGAACTCTTCACCAGAATTTTTTTTCAGATGTCTAAACACAAGGAAAGGTAATTGGATACAAGGTATCTCTTGAAACATCTAATTGATCTTGGTCCACATGCAATTGATCTAACTTTCTTCTAGTGGATTGGAATTGTTCTTCATGAATGGCTTCTACAGTCTATGGTTTCCTAGTATAGGTGATCTATATTGGTACATGCAAATAAACCAGTGTAATTCAGAAGGAGCTTGATCACGTAGACTCCAATACAAAATTTAAGTGATAGAAGATATATCTTAAGAGATAGGGTACCTAATTGTACTATATTTGAGGCATTCATAGGTCATATATTCAATTGACCTGTAAAAGCCACTATTGATGAAGTTATATCACTATAAACTTATGAGAAAAACAAATTGAATGTTTTGAGTAAACAAGCTCACATTATTCATCAAATGAATAACTCAAGATTTGTTTGGACAAAGTCAAAGAATCCCTTAAAAAAATATTCAGAACTTATTTAGTATTAACCAAATACAAAAGAGAAATGGAAAAAGACATAAACAGATCCTAAGGACAACTTGTGGTGTGATTATTGCAAAAAAAAAAGGAGGCAATTAAAGAAATGTGCTGGAAATTTGAGGGAAAATCGAAGAATATTGGAAAAAGTTTTATACACACAAATGGCTAAAGGCAAATTTACAAAATTATAAATTACTATCACTTATGATGAAAATAGTGGATCCTTAACCAATAGCAATCAGCTAATGATAATTACGGTGAAAGATGTGTTGCTTCATCTAATCACTCACCAAATTTGTCCAAGCTATCTCCACGTCCCTCAAAGGTGTCATTGCAGATACTAATCAATTCACAATAATTATGATGGTAAAAAATGTGTCACCTTCATCTACACACTCACCAAATTTCTCCAATTTTTTTATTTGGAAGATAGATATGATATTCCTCTTGTGTTTAAAGACTAGCTAGAAATCATACCTTTGAAGATGCTCTTGGACATAGAAGGGGTATCTAGACTTCATTGAGCATTCTCACTTCTTCAATACTCAATCACAACTATACGCCTCCTCTCCTTTTTGTAGGTGATTACAGTTGCTACTACTTTTACATATCCTATAGAAGATGTCAAGTTTTCCCCAACTTCCCATCGATTTTACATCTCTACCTGATCTAGACCAATAGATTCACTAGTGCTCCACATCTCTATGCCTCCCTATCTCTTCATTGATTTTGTCCTCATATCCTGCTGAGATGTGAGGCTTGATAAGCTCTCAAATTTTGATTAAAAAATTGAATGCAGTGGAAGACATTGAATCAAACATTCAAAAAGATGATGCACCAAGAACCGATGAGCCTATCATCTAGTATAGATTAAAGGAGACATGAAATTGTGATTTGGCTTATAGGACACATAATTATGAGTATGGCTTATAAGTGAGATGGATATTAGGACAAAATGTTTATAAACCATACTCGACATAATATAAGAGGGGAGTGTATGTTTTTATATAAAGAAGAGAGGAGTGCATGTTTTTATGATGGAAATCAAATCCATCATATGATCCATCTCACTTATAAGCCATACTCATAAATTATTTGTCTTGTAATAAAAAACATACTTTCATGTCTCATTTATATACGTTGAAGTAAAATTTATTCATTATTATTCTCTATGATGTTTGCAATGAATTCCATGAGGATAAACAATGAATAAGTGAATTTTGATGATATAATAATAAAATAATATCTAGAATTTAAACGTGTGTTCTAAATATTCTTATTCAAGAGATATTCATGAAGAACATTGAAATATCTCAAAAGAATAACACTATCTAATTTGGCTCATATGATGAGTATGACTACTCTTGTAGTCATCAGTGTGGAGACACTAGGGATAGAGAGTGGATGCTCTTTGGAAGAAAGAGTTCACTGAATTGATTCATATAAATCCATGAATGGTACTGTACCTAACTATCAATTAAATTGATTTCATGTCATGTATGTAGTCCTTGGATCTGAGATACTAAAGAAATCTTATGGATGGATAGTTATGTTTTGCTCATGACTCATGAATCCTTGGCTACGAGATCTCAAAAATTTCATAGATTTAATATATCATGAAATCCTCAAAGGTGATTGTCTAGTCAAGATGAGATTCTCTACCCTTGATATTTAATACAATTGAATCAAGGAATGAGATGCAGTTAAATCTTTGGATTAAGGTTGTGAAATATCATAGTAAGTATTATCAATAATTTTATCCATGCATTCGTACTAACTTAAATGATTAATTAAGATTAGACAATTGACCATACCTTAAGTCATTAATGAGTTTTACACGAATAAAGGATTATACGTACTCTATAACTGGTGATAGAAATGTTATCGTGGTTGTTGTGCATCGATTTTATGCAATGACATTTAATTCCTTACTCAGTATAGTGTTAGCAAGGGTCGAATCCACAGGGAGTTAAAGTAATGAGGTTAGGTTGCTTATCTCCTAGAGTACGTGGTATAGCTTTTCACCCAACAGACTGGCAACTCAACCTATCGATTGGGTTAAATCGATCCTTGATTAATTAACCTATATGTTGATGTGGATAATTAATTAAGGTTTACCAATAAGGTGTTATTTAGTCTATAGAGTTATTAACCAGTGAGATATATGGGCCTCAAGGGTCACACACACAAGGTCTATGAATATTGGTAGATATAGACATAATTATGAGGGTTTATGAAAAATTTAAATACTAAATGTCTATAAATTGGGGGAGAACGACTACAACTCAAGGTACCCATGCAAGCTGATAACATGAAATTATACGATTAGTAATGCAAACTAAGGCATAAAACATTCCATTCTTATGCATGTTATTATACTTTGAGTGCATATCTTTCATTTCATGCAAATTTAAGTTATAATCTCAAAATGCACTATTTTTAAAGTAGATTATTCTCATCTATATTTCAGATTATAATTGGGTTTTAATGTTAAATAATAAGAGAAAATAATTTTTCTAAACTCATTTATTTTTCTAAGTTTTAATTTCTAAGAAAAATGAGTGTATTTTTTAAATAAAAATTTATTCTCTTATTATTTAAATAATTTAACTTTTTAGAATGATAGATAATTTAATTTTTGATCCAATGAAATAAATTTGGATTAATTTGGAGTTATATTTTGAAAGTTATGAATTTTATAATTTTTAGGAATTTTAATAAGTTTTGAATTTTTTATAAATTTAATTTGATTAATTTTGAATTAAATTCAATAAAAATGTATTTTTTATTGAGTGCTGATGAGGCAGCTGATGTGGTGACAGATGAGACCGCCACGTGTCACACAATGTCTATGTGCGTTCATGTGTGAGTGCGCGTATGCTGCACACGTGTGCGTGCATGTGTGTGTAAATAAGGAGAAAGCACCCTATTAAGGATTTTTGTTAACTCCTTATTTGCATTCTAGTTATATACGCACGCATATGCTTTAATTTTTGTCATGTGAGACTATTTTTATGTTTTTACGTGTGCAGGTGACGTGGCAGCACGTGGAGCGTCCGATTTCACGATGAAATCGTGATCGTCGATCGTCACTTAAGGTGGGGGTATATGGTGCATTTCTACTCGTTGGAAAATCATTTTAAAAATGATTTAATCTTAGCCCTTCAGCAAAAGAGTTATAACGGCACCCGGAGCGTTAGATCACGATTGGACGGATGACGTTTCATGTGTTTCTTCTTCACGCACGACATGGTGAAATCTCGCTAGTCCATCTCCGATCTAATAGCCACAACTTAACCATATTGATTCGAAGCCTGGCATTTCATCTCAGCCTTTAATCAAGGATGAAATACCAAATCTGATGGTTACGCCCAAATTTTCTATAAATGAGATGTTCTTCGACATTGTAAATCATTCTTGGGTTCTTTGAGTAATCCAAATATCTAGATACTAAATCTCTTGAATATCTTGCTTCCAATCATTTCTATATCAATTTATGCATCCACTGAGTGTTTGAAAGTGAGATTTTATTAAGAGAATAGGATGAAATCGACTCTTGAATATCAATAATTGTTTTTTCAATTTGGGAATGGAAAGCCTTTGATGCTGCGAGTAATTGAATCATTTCGAGCGCAATCCTGCATTGGAAATCGAGTTTAATCCTAATCTTTCTTTGTATAGCTTTAGATTTTAATTTTGAATCATAAATTTAGTTGATTTTAATTTTAATTTTGGTTTTTTACGATTTTCAAATTCAAATTTTTTTATCTCATTCATTTGATGATTTCTCCGTGAATCTTGACCCAAATTTCTTGATTTTTGATTATGTGGATTTGTCTTCGAGTCTTCTTTCCAAGTATATAAATTTTCCTAATTTCTCTCCAAATTTCATCATCTAATTTGATCTAATTTCAAAAGATATCTCAAAATTCTCTTATTTCTCCGTGGATTTGACTCTTATTCCCTTTTATAGTATTCAATTCAATTTTTTTTCTAAATTGGTGAGTTTGATATTTATTTTGACACGAATTTAGGTGTATTAAAGGACTGCACAAATTTGTTTCGTCACAAGCCTTGTGAGAATTCTCTTCTTTTTTTCTCTTTCTCTCTTTGTGAAGCGCTTTGAAGAGGAGATCCAACCATTCAGAGACCATGTAGATACTGCTAGAGGCTAGACACTTGAATAGCTTCAAGAACTCTTTCATGAGAATTCTCATACATATTAGATGATATGATCAACTAATATTAGATTATATATATCACCTATTCTTGGTGCCTCAGTGTTTTGAATATCTGATTTAATGTATTCTACTGCATTCAATATTTTGACAAAAAATTCAAAAAGGCTTATCGATCTCATATCTTAACACGTGCTCTATAACAGATATGGAGTTTTTAAGAACTCCTATATGGCACACACCTTTGTTTGATTTTCATTGAACACTCTAGATGTAAACATGTGTCCATGGGAGTCCATCATGCACGATTTAATCTCGACCATTATAATTCTTCATATGAACATCTAAGATTAAATGTTTCAAAACCATTTTGATGATGAACAATTGTACGCCAAGTACATCTCGATTTAAGTGAAGATTGACAATCAAGATTAATTTGCACCATCGCACGCTCTAGAATGCGCAACGTCACCTACATAAAAGAAATAAAAAAGATAGTCCCATATGACAAAAATGATAGAGCAAATCGTGTATAAAGAAGGGAGCACTTTAATGGGTTGGCTTATATCCTTTAAAAGGATGCTTAACCCACTAATCATACGCACACACATACACACATGCATGTGCCACGTGACGCCTGCATATGTTACCACTCGAGTAAGCTGCCATGTCATCTTCCATGGTAGCGTGTGATAAATTTTTTTTTAATATTTTAAATCTAAATAAATTCGAATTAAATCTAGAAAAATTCATAAAAATTTAGAAAAATTCTAGAAAAATCCCTAAAATTACATAACTTTCAAAATATGACTCCTTTTTAATCTAAATATTTTTGTTTGATCAGAAATTAAATAATCTATCATTGTAGTAAATAAATTTTTAGTAAATAAGTTAAATTTAGTAAATAACATGAGAATAAATTTTTATCTCAAAATTACACTCGTTTATTTTGGAACATAAAACTAAAAATAAATGAGTGTAGACAAAAAAATATTTTCTCTTACTTATTTGACATTAAAACTTAATTATAATCTCAAGTACAAAATGAGAATAATGTAATATGAAACATCTCTCTTTAATTATTTATGATTATCCCTAAAATAGTGTATTTTGATATTATAACTTTAAATTTCATGGAATGACATTAAAAATCCATTAAATTTGACTAATCTAGTGTTCAAAATTGAAATCTAATGCTACAAAAATAAATATTAGGAAGAAAACACATAGTCTAACCCAAAATCATGCTTGAAATGATTCAATTCATTTCTAGATCAAAGATTTTCATCCCGCATTTCAAAAAACAAAAATTTGGAGTTCAAGTGGTGAATTCTTCTTATTCTCTTTACGGAATCTTGATTTCAAACACTCCTCGGACGTGGAAATGAGAATAGAAGAGGAAGAAAATAAGAGATTCAAGGATTGAGATGTCCAAATGGATCAATTAATTGAAACATCTAAGAATACATTTTCCTTCAAAGAGAGAGTATAATTAGAGTTGAAATTGGGTGTGGCCATTAAATCGTCTCTTTATCTTCAATCAAAGACAGTGATTAAAAGAGGGGAGGCGAATCAATATCCTAAAATTGTAGCCATCAGATCTCCATCATAATGCCAAGATTTTTGCGTGTAATCACGTGTACATGAATCGTCATGAAATGCTTACCATTTGATCTTCAATCGACGCCCACGATTCTACCACGTGTCACTAGAAGAAGTCCATTGGGTGATTTAAATCTGAGCCGGTCTAACTCTTTTGATGGACGGATGAGATTCACATTTTTATAAAATGAATTGTTTCTGAATCAAGGTGCGCCACGTACCCCTCCTAAGTAAGCAAAGATCGACGCCTCTTATTAAGTTGTAAAATCCTACGCCTCCAGTAGCGCCACATCACCTGCAGAAAAAAAAGATAGATAGTCCCACACATGAAAAATGACAAAAAAATACCACCTATAAATTTATATGTGATATTAATAGTTAATATATACCCTTAACATGGTGCTTAACCACTAATCACACGCGCTAATGATGCACACACGTGTGTGACACGTGGCATGAACATACGTCACCACGTATCGACACATAAACGCGTTGCCACGCCATCTACCACATCAGCGTATATATAAATTTTTTAAAATGTTTTTATACTTAAATATATTTAAAATAAATCTTAAAAAATTAAAAAATATCCCTAAAAATTAGAAAATTCATAACTTACAAAATATAACTCATTTTTAATCCAACATTTTGTATTTGACCAGAAATTAAATAATTTATCATTTTAAAGATACACTCATTTTTATGTCAAAAATATACACTCATTTTATTTGGTAAATAAAACTAGGAAAATAAATGATGGTATATAAAAATATTTGCTCTTATTATTTTCCATTAAAACTTAATTATAATCTCAAAAATATATGAGAATAATCTACTCTAAAATATATTCTTTAATGCATGATTATTCCTAAAATAATACATTTTGAGATTATGCATAGAATGATAGATATACACTAAAAGTATTATAAGATGTATACGAATAGAATGTTTTATGTCTTAATTTGTATTAATAGTCATGTTATTACTAGTATAATTTACATGTTATCCGTCATCTATCCACAAGATGTCTTTGGTGTCTCAAGGAAAAGGACCACATATATAACCATGACATGAATAAACTTAATTGACACTCAGGTATAATACCATTCAAGGATTTATACAGATCAATTCAGTGACTCTTTTTCAAAATAGTACCCGTTATCTATCCTTGGTGTCTCCACACTAATGGCTATAAGATCAACCATACTCGTTACATAAGTCAGATCATATAGTGTTATTCGTTGTGAATAATTCGATGTCCTTCTCGAATATCTCACGAATAAGAATATTTAGACCATATGTTTAAAAACTAGCAATCGACGTATTATGATATTATCATAACTTCCTTAGTCATGCATATTCTAATGGACTTTATTTCATACAACACATAAGAATGACAATGAATAAATTTATTTTAATAAGCATGAACAAGATATATGGAAGTGCGTATTGGCTTATAGGCTATATAATATCCATCATGGGCCTTAATTCACTTCTAAATAAATAAATAGGCTTAAAAAATATATTTTAAGGACTATTTAAATTAGAAAAATATAATTTCTAAGTTTAGGAAGGTTGTGATTTTAAGTCGATAAGCCTTCTAAAATTTTGATCAAAACATCGAATGTAACGGAATACGTTGAATCGGATATTCAAAACATTGAGGCACCAAGAATAGATGATCCTATCATCTAGTATGTATGAGAAAAAAATATTTATAGGCTTCCCTTGAAGGAGTTCTTGAAGCTATTCAAGTATCTATCCTCTAACAATATCTACACGATCTCAAGATGGTTGGATCTCCTCTTCAAAGCTCTTCACCAATAGAGAAAGAGAAGAAATTAGATAATTTCTTCAAGGCTTGTGTGGGCACCTTGAGTTGTGGTTGTTCTCCTTCATTTATAGACATTTGGTTTATGAATTTTTCATAAAATCATCATAATTATGTCTATAACTACCAACATCCATAGACCTTAACTGGTCGACCCTTTAGGTTTGTATATCTTCCTAGTTAATAACTCTGTGGACCCAATAACACCCTATTGGTAAACTTTTATTCATTACCTACATCAACATATAAATTAACTAATAAAAGCTTGATTTAACTGAATTAATAGGTTGAGTTGCCAGCTCATTGCATGCCAAGCTATACCATGTACTCTAAGAGAAATAGTGTACATAAGAACTCTCGTATAAAACGTTACCATCACCAATTACCATATATAATCGTTTGTCTGTATGAAACTCATAAATGACTCAGGGTATAGTCAACTATCAAACCCTAATTGGTTACTCAAGTTAGTATTGATGCGTGAAGAAAATCATTAAGAACTCCTCTGATATTTTGACTTCCTTGGCTAAGGATTTTATTATATCTCATTTCTTGAGTCAATCTCCTCAAATATCGATAGCAAACAATCCGATCTTGACCACCTAATCATCTTTGAGAACTTCATGTCATTTCCAACTTATGAAATTTTAGAGATCCTATGGCTAAAGATTTGTAAGTCATAATAAAAGCATGGTCATCCATCTACAAGTCAAAATGACCACATACACAACCGTGACATGAATCAAGCTGATTGATAGTAAGGTATAATATCATGCAGGGATTCACACAGATCAATTCAGTGAAGTCTTTCTCTAAAGAGCGCCCACTATCTATCCTTAGTGTCTTCACACTGATAGCTATATGATCAAGCATGCTCATTGATAAATATTATGTGGCCTATAATCTAATCACACTTCCATGTATCTCATATATGTTCATTGAAATGAAATTTATTCATTGTCATTCTTGTGTGATGTTTGCAATGAAGTCCATGAGCATATGTAATCTCTAAGTGAACTATGATGAGATCATAATACAGTGATCACTAGGCTTTAAACATATATTCTAAACATTCCTATTCATGGGATATTCGAGGAGGACATCGAATTATCCAAAAAGAATAGCACTATATGATTTGACTCATATGATGAGTATGTCATATCTTGTAGTCATCAATGTGGAGACACTAAAGATAGATAGTGGGTGCTTTTTAGAGAAAGAGTTCACTAAATTGATTCATATGAATCCGTGAACGGTATTATACCTTACTGTCAATCAGGCTAATTCATGTTATGGTTATGTATGTGGTCCTTTGACTGTAGACACCAAAGACATCTTATGGATGGATGACCGCATTTTGATTATGACTTACAAATCCCTAACCTTGGGATCTCTAAAACATCATATACTGGATACGACATGAAGTCCTCAAAGATAATTTTATGGTCAAGATGAGATCATCCACCCTCGATATTCGAGGAGATTGAATCAAGGAATGAGATGGGATAAAATTGTTAGTTAGGGTAGTTGATACGCGTAAAAACACGGTTGTTGAATGCGCAATTTTACATATCAAACAAATTTATACTCAACTCTTCAAAATATGACTTTTAAATTAGAACAGTAGCAAGTCAAGGTCGAATCCACATGGAGGAAGGTTAAGAGATTGAAATCACAATAGAAAGCAAAAATGATGGCTTCAAGGAAAAAAATGTGTGTGGAGATGAAATGAATCGATCATACGCTTCCAAACTCCTTTCGAAGATTGAAAACCCTTGATCGAGGGTGGAAAAGTGATTTTTAGGGTTTATAAATGGGAAAATGCTGATAAACAGATGAGAAAAATAGAAGAAATGGATAGATGATGATCCTAATCTAAAGATTTGTGATGAAAACACAATCCAATGATGCTCCCTAATCAAAACATACCTTTGAGAGCCGTATATTTTCGCCCGGACTTGGTGTCTTGAATCCAACACGAAGAATGAACAGAAGAGGGAAGAAACTCACTTAGAATGATGTTCAACACATGAAAAATGATCCATCATTGCTTTCTTTCCTTCTGGCTAGCCAATGCAAGAAGCAAACAACAAAACATTGATAACCCTAATTTTTTTGTCTCTGAGCCTAATCGGCCCCAGCAGATTTGTAGAGCTTGAAATAACGATCATGCCCATGAAATTTCATCCCCTAACTCCATGAAGATCATTGGATATCAGGCTTTTAATTTGGATCATTTCTGACCGTTGATTTGGTTTCTCTCTCCTCAGATAGAGCCGGTCAAACCGCTCCGCCGGTCAAACTTCGCTGAGTCACTTAGTCACAAGCTAAAAAAACAAAATTAAATTTTAAGAATTCCACTCTCTCTCCTCTCTCTTCTCCACTCTATTCTCTCTTCTCTCGTTTCTCTCTCTCGATGGCGAAAGGAGTTATCGCAGCGAATCATGGAGACGAATAAGAAACTCCTCCCGCATCTCCTCGCGACGAGAAAATTTTTGTAGCGAGAGAGAGGGAGAGAGGGGAGAGGGAGAGAAAGGAGAAGAGAGAAGGAAGAATAGGAAGACCCTTCTCGCGACGGAAAAATTTCTATCGCAAGAGAGGGATCGCGTGGAAAAGCTTACGCTCGAGAGAAAACTTTTCGTCGCGTGAGAAAGAAGAAGAAGGAAGACGTCTGACGAAGCGTTTTATGCGGTCGTTAAAACACACAAACGTTGGTAAAAATTTATAATTCCGAACTCACAATGACAAAAGATATAAAATAAAGTATAGTGTAAGTATTGGGTCGATCCACAGAGAACACGGTTGACTTTTATCGCAGAGTTGACTTGGTCAAACTTTGGTTTAATTAGGGTTTTAAAGAAGTGATAATGATATATAATCAATAGAAATGATCTAAATATATGAGATAAGATATTTTAAGACTTTAGAAAACTGATTTTTAGAAGAAATGTCAAAAGTCAAGGTCAAAGCGTTGACTTTGACCAATAGTTGACTTTTTGAAAATCAGAGAATAGAAAAAGCTTAAAATATTACAAAAATTATATATTCACAAACTAGAGAGAAAATGAAATTTATTGATAGAAAATTCGTGATTTTTTTATAAGAATTGGATTTATTATGAATTATTGAAAATCAAAGATCAGAAAAATCCTGAAATAAACACTTTGGTGAAAATCTTCAAATCGACTAACCAAATGATATCCAAATCTTTGAATTGATATATCAATAGAAATTTAACAACTAGAGGATTCCAAAGAGACCAAATTGTCAAATTCCAATTTGTATTGTAAGAGTAATTGATCGCGCAAGTCAACGCTGAAATTCAGATTGAAAATGAATAGAGGTTAGTCAAATGTTAAATTGAGGGGTCAAATGATCATGAAATTTTATGAATTTGCTATCCACAGAAAGCTGATGAAACAAGGAATCCAATGAAAGAAAAATAAAGTGATTTGGATTTAAGATCAGAGAGATATCTTTGTTAGAAAATTGACAAAAATCTGTCACTCTAATTGGGCGAAAATATGAATTTAACTACTTCTTCACTCTAATTACCTACCTAATTCTAATCTAAACTACATGAATTGCAAGAATTACAAACGAATCACACTACTAACCCGATTGACGCAATGATTTGTCTTCAATTCACGCGGATTGAAGAGTATTCCTCGGTTTCATCTTCGACGTACGTTCGGCATTCAAGGGGAGATTACGATCGTTTCTTGCAATCAATTCGTGACTATCATGCTTCAATGGCTGCAGAATTTGACTCTAGGAAGTAGAGGATCACGAAGAACTTAAGATCTTCCTTCAAAATCACTTAATTTCTTCACTATTCGATCAAAAGTTACTTAGAAAGAGAAGAATACATTGGTTTTTAAAGAAAAATTCCCGCAATGAATACGGGCCGTCCATTTCGCGATGCGATTTGCACCGTCCAATTTCCCGAAATCAGTGGAATCGTGGCCCACAACGTGGGCCCGCGATCCCACTTTCCTTTCGCCTTTCGGATCGTGATCGAAGAGTCCAGATGCGTCCACTTGTCTCCCCACGATGCGCCACAATCGCGCTTTAATCAAGGCCGTCCGATGTTCACTTACGCGATCAACGACTCCCATTTGTGCACGTGCTCCTGATGGGGATTGTGTGGAATCGGGTCCACTCGATCGACGCGCCTTACGTGACGCGATTCGCATCCAACTCGCGCGAAGTGTCCACGTGTCCTGCATTTAAAAGATTAAACGGGACATAGTTCCACATGGAGAAAAACACGGAGCTTGGTGAGTATATAACGTGGGGCAAAATAACACCCTTGCATTACCGCCCCAACTATCTAACCAGGGCCCACTAATGATAACGTGTCATTGATGCATTAATTTTCATTATTATTAATGGGTTTTAACACATAATTCTTAGTCATATAATGCACGTTATCATCTTTTTATGTGGATGCAGGGACATAGGTAAGCAAGTAGGAAATCATGGATATGGATGACGATAAGAGGAAAGAGGAAACAACTCTCTACTAAATTTGAACACCAAGACAACCATATTTTTATGACATGTGGTGAATGAAGTTTGGATTTGGTAAAGGTATCATCATAAGATTTTTAGGTTAATCCAAAATTGATTTAGAGTGAATATTGGGCCAATCTCCTTATTTTTAAGGAGGTTGGACCAAGCTTAATTTTTATTAAATGAGACCTTAATTTTTTCTCATGATTTTAGATATTTTGGTATAAAAAGATAGAGGATTAAATTCTTGATCCAATGGAGAAAATTTCATAAAAAAAGAGTTGTATTTTGTGAGATATTCAATTTGTAAGTTTAGGGATTTTTCTGGAATTTTTCTGAATTTTTTAGGGACTTTTCATATTTTGAGCATATTTACGAAAATGCCACTCTGATTTTTAAAGTGAAAATTTATAAACATGCCCTCCGATTTTCGAAGTCAGAAATTTACAAAAATGACACTCTGATTTTTAAAGTGAAAAATTGCAGAAATGCCCCTCCGATTTACAGAAATTTTCGAAGTCAGTAATTTACAGAAATGCCACTCTACACTATCTCAATCAAAGACTATGATTTCTCTAAATTAAAATCATGATATCTCATGATCTAGATGGAGTTTTGAGCTGAAATTTTATTTCTAGATTCATCTTTTAACCCTCTATCCATCCATACCCTTGGATCAAATAATAAAGCTTGAAAAATGATTTTTAATAATTGGACTCTTTTACCCCTCTTTACACTCAAACCCTAGGAACCCACTATTAAAGCCTTCATTTTCTCTCTCCTTGCATTTTTTTGGCTCTCTCTTAGCATCAAGCTACCATAAGGAAAGGGAGAGGAGGTCAAGGCCCAAGGAGGAGCATTTTTTCATGCCCAACCTTGTAGTGGAGAAAAGAGCAAGCAAAGATCGTGATCAGAGCGGATTGAGCATCACCCGGCCTAGGACGGGCACACCGAACGGGTTTGTGCGACGATCCGGATTGAGTTCTTGCTTGTGTTCATCATCTCCATAAACAGTAAAGTTATATTTTCCTTTTATTTTTCTTTCTTATTTTCTTTTAATGTAGTGGCTTTGACATCATCGAAACTTGCAACTCTCTCTCCCTATTGCTGCACATCGATTGGTCAATCCATCGCTACCGCTGACCACTCTTCTCACCTTATCATCATCTCATCCCCATTGCATTTCTTTCTAAATTTGCTTTTCCATTGAAATTCATATTTCTCTCCTAATTAAAAAATAAATCTAAAAACTATCACTCATATTCATCTCTACATACAACATTTACGTTTGCACTTCTTTCCAAGCTCTCACTTCTTCCATGCTCTCTCACCTTTCATTTGAATATCTAATCTCATTACTTCAGCTCCCTGTGGATTCGACCCTTTCTTACACTATACTAAGTAAGGAAATATAAATTTTATTGCATGAAATCGATACACAACAACGACGAAAAACACGCGTAATCGAGATCATCAACTAACCTGTGGGCCCTTCACCTGCCAAACCTCTCACTGCCACGTGGCGCCACCTGAGCATCCGCGTGGACTCACGTGGCCCCTGCCATGCGTTCGGGTCCACTCACGCCACCTAGGCTCCCCGCGTGGGCTTGCGTGGCTCTGCCACGTGGCCTTGTGTGCCACGTCGCATCCGCGCGGGTCCCGCGCGCCATGTTAGCTCCATGGTTCTTGCATAAATTAAACCCCTTTTTGCGATTTTAATTAAGAAATAAAATCAATTAAAAATCAAATTAAAAATCCAAGAAAAATCTAAAAAATTCAAAACTCTATATCTTTAAAAATACAACTCCTTTTAAACTCAAATTTTCTCTATTGGATCACAAATTTCTTCTTCTTTAATATTATGCCATCAAAAAATATAATTTCAAAGAAGAAAATGGGATGAATTGAAAATAATACTAAGGCATTCCTTAAGAATTCTCTCTTTTATTCATCCAATCATTCTTTTCTTGGAATTAATCCTTTTAATAATCTACAAAAGTCAAAGTAAGATGATTAATTTCTATTTATTTAACCTTGTAAAAGATTAAACAATCATAGGGCACATAATTAACCCTAAATAATGCATAAACATGGACTTTAGTAGAATGGCATACCAATGGAGAAAATTCATAAAAATTATGATAACATGCATCATAATTACATAAAATAAGCATGACTATTAGTTAAATAAGGTAAGAATTTAAGTTAATTATGCATGTTATCAATGTCGCGAGAAGAAAGAAGAGGGAAAGAGAGGAGGAAGAAGGAGAAGAAGGAAAGGAGAGAGATAGGAAAGAAAAGAGGTTACGGGAAAGAGATGCGCGGGAGAGAAAGAGGAGTTCTCCATGCGGTTCCCTCGCGACGAAAATTTCCGTCACCAAGAGATGCGAGGAGAGAGAATCAGAGAAGCAGAGGAGAAGAAAGAAGAGAGAAAGAGGAGGATTTTCCTCCTCGCGCCTCTCTTCACGACGGAAAAATTTCCGTTGCAAGAGAGAGGGAGAGAGAGAAAACTGGGAGAGTAGGGAAGATCGCAGAGGAGAGAGAAAGAGATAGAGAAAGCGGAAGAAAGGAAGGAGAGAGAATCCTCTCGCGACAAAAAAATTTCTGTCGTGAGAGAGGGGAGCTCTGGAGAGAGAGGAAGAATTTTCGGAAAGAGACAAAGAATGTGGGAGAGAGGGAAAGCGATCGGAAGAGGGAGAGAGAAGAAGGAATAAGAGGAGGAGAAGCGGATAGAGCGGGAGAAGAAGGGAGAAATTTCCTCCTCTTCTCATGCGCATGGAGAGGAGCGAGTCTCGTGATGGGAAAACTTTCCGTCGCGAGACCGAGAGAGGGAGAGAGCGAGGAAGAGAAGGAGAGAGCGAGAGAAAGAAGAGAACGAGAGAGAAAGAGAGGGAGAAAGAGAGAGAGATATATATAAAGAGAGAGAGGAGGGGTCTTCCTCCTCTTATATCTATATATATATATATATATATATCTCTATTTCTTTCTTTTGCCATTTTTAATGATTTTCATTTCTTAAAATATTCCCAAAAATTCTAAGAAATCTAGAAAAATATTAATTTACTCTTAGAAAGAAATTCATTCAATAAAATCCATGATAAAAATGCACTTCATGAATATTCTCATGTTAATAAAGACATTTAAAATAGAAATTTCATTTTATAATAAAAGAAAATTATATTCTTGATAAATCAATATCATTAAATGCTCATAAAATGCTACTAATTTATGAAAAATCAAGAATATCCTTTAAAACATAGAAATGATCAATTTAATCATTTTAAATCATGATAACATGCATTTATGATTATATTTCAAAGAATAAATGCATAAAATGCATGATATTAATGCATGAAATTGCATGTTATCTGTAGTAGAAATATTGAAAGAGTTCTTGATGATTTCTTGCATGCATTAGTATTATCTTTAGTGATCAACTAGGGTTTGACAGTTGACTATACCTTAAGTCATTTATGAGTCTTGTGCAGATGAAGGATTATACATATATGGTAACTGATGATGGAAAGGATCTATAAGAGAGTTCTTACATACTCTATATTTCTTACAATACATGGTGTAGCTTGGCACCCAATGGGCTGGTTGACGAGTGATGAAACATCCGGTCGTTGAAACACACTATCGTCAATAAAAAACTATTTCTAATTTTGAACTCACGATGATTTAAAAATAAAAAATCAAGTACATCGATGAGGTAGGGTTGAATCCACAAAGCGCACGGTTAACTTTTATCGAAAGAGTTGACTTGCCAAACTTAAGCCTAATTAGGGTTTTTAAGAAATGAATATGATATATAATTAATAGAAATAAAACTAAGATATGAGGGAAGATGATTTTAAGAGTTTTAAAAAATGTTTGGAGAATAAAAGTCAAGAGTCAAAGTCAAAGCATTGACTTTGACCCTACTTTGACTTTCTATAAAATTAGAGAAGAAAAACGTGAGATAATATTACGAAAATTATATTTTTAGAAACTAGAGAGAAAGAGGAGAATTTTTAGTAAAGAATTAGATTTACTATGATTTTTTTCTAAAATCAATGGACATAATATCGCCAAAATTAAGGTTTCGATCAAAATCCTTAAATTAACTGATCAAACGATATCTAAAGTTGCAAATCACAAATGAATAGAAAGCTTTTAGAGGATTCTAAAGACACCAAAATTGACAAATTTCACCTTCTATATTTGTAGTAATAGCCCTCGAAAGTCAACACCCAAATTCGGATTGATTTTGAACAGTGGTTGGTCAAAAGACAAATTGAGGGGTCAAACCTTGATGAAAATTTATGAATCAGATATCCACGGAAAGCTGATTGAATAAAGAATCCAGTGAAATAAATTCGTTAGAATTGGACTTAAGATCAAGGAGAAATCCTTGTTTGGAAATCATCAACGACATTTGGGCGAAAATGAGAAAATTCTAATTCCTAAACTCTAATTACCTATCTAAATCTTATCTAAGAGACCTAAATTGTGAGGATGACGAAGGTATCATACTACTAACCCGATTCATGTGAAGATTGAGCCTCAAATTGCTTTGATTACTGTAAATTTCTCCGATTCCTTCTCCGATGTGATTTTGGCGTTCTCACAAAACCAAACATTTTCTCACAAAGTTTGTAAATTTCTTGCCTCAATCCACGCGCGAGTGAGTATAGGACACAAGAGAATCACGAAGAACTCGAGATCTTTCTCCAAAAATGCTTAATTTCACGTTTAATCAAGAGTTACGTTTCCGTAAGAGAGAACATAATTTTATTGAAGTAATTCCCGATTTCAATCCGGGCCGTCCGTTTTGCTTAAAGAGCTTGGATGGCTTAGATGAAGCCACGTCACAAGCGAGAAGTGGGCCACAATTTCCACGACGCGGGCTCCACTTTCTCCTTGATTTCTGTTGTTCAATCTTCATCAGAACGTACACAAGTTGCTGATGGATATTATGTGGCCTGCAAGCCAATCACACGTTCATCTTTTATTTATATTCATTGAAATAAACTTTTATTCATTGTCATTCTTGTGTGATGTTTGCAATGAAGTCTATGAACATATGCAATGATCAAATAAATTATGATGAGATCATAATACAGTAATCGCTGGTCTTTAAACATATGTTCTAAATATTCCTATTCGTAGGATATTCGAGAAGGACATCGAATTATCCGAAAAGAATATCACTATTTGATCTGACTCATATGATGAGTATGGCTGATCCTGTGGTCGTTGGTGTTAAGACACCAAGGATAGATGGTGGGTGCTCTTTGGAGAAAGAGTTCACTGAATTGATCTGTATGAATCCTTGAATGGTAGTATGCCAAATTGTCAATCAGGTTGATTCATGTCACGGTTGTGTATGTGCTCCTTTGACTTGAGGCACCAAAGACATCTTGTGGATGTATGATTGTGTTTTGACTATGACTTATGACTCCCTAGCCACGAGATCTCCAAAACGTCATAGATTGGATACAAGATGAAGTCCTTGAAGGTGATTGAGTGGTTAAGATGGGATCATCCGCCCTTGGTATATGAGGAGATCGACTCAAGGAATGAGATGCGGTTCAAATCCTTGGCCAAGGTAGTGAAAATATTAGAGAAGTTGTTCTCAATGATTTCCTACTCTACTCGCATCAGTACTAAATTGAGTGACCGATTAGGGTTTGACAATTAACCATACCCTAAGTCATTCATGAGTCTCGTGTGGATGAAGGATTATATATAACCCGGTAACCAATGACGACAGGGTTCCATGAAAGAGTTCTAATATACTCGATATCTCATAGAGCACGTGGTGTAGCTTGGCACCCACCGAGCTGGCGATTCAACCTGTCGATTGGGTTAAATCGATCCTTAGTAAAGTAATCTATATGTTGATATAGATAATTGATAAGGAGGACCAATAAGTTTTATTGGGTTGATAGAGTCATTAACTAGCAAGATATATGGACCTAGAGGGTCACACACATAAGGTCAATGGACGTCGATGGATATAGACATAATAATAAGGGTTTTGTGAAAATTTTACATTCCCAAAGTCTATAAATAGGGGAGAACGACCATAATAGAGGTGCCCATGCAAGCCTAGTGGAACTTCTCCTCTCTCTTCTCTTCCTCTCGTGGTGACGAGTGTTCAAGAGGAGATCCGATCGTCCGGAGACTGTGTGGATACCGCTAGAGGCTGGATGCTTGAACGGTTGAAGAACTCTTTCAAATGATCCATGTAAGTATGAATTTTATTCTATACTAGATGACAGGATCACCTAGAATAGATGATGAGATCATCTATTCGTGGTGGTTCAACTCGGTTGAATGTTTTGATTCAACACCTTCCGCTGCAATCATTATTTTGGACGAAGACTTGGAGAGCTTTTCGAGCCTCAGATCCTAGCAGTTGCCATGTGTCATACCGTCATTAGCCAAGTGCGAGATTAAGTCACAACTGTTGGATCTCACTAGTGAGATCGACTGCTACAAATTTGATCTCGTGCATTTGATTGTGATCTGGTGGACCGAAATTCACTAGATCAATGCACCCTTATTCGCGCGCTTTAATCCAACGCTCCACTCATTGCCACGTCGCCTGCGAACATAAAGACTCATTTAGTTCAACACGGAAGAAATAAAAGGATTTTATCGCCTATATAAGGGGGAACGCCCTTATCAGTTTGTGTTACCCGCTAGGCCTATGTCACCCCCTTATCATTCTCTACCCGATACTCAGGCCCACTATGCTCGTGGGCCCAATCTACTTAGCCCACTCAACTATCCCGCCACGTAGGCGCCCGCGTGGGTTCGTGCCAGTCCACATGGCTGGCTGGTGCATTGACACGTGTCCGCATCACCACGTCAGCATCACGCGGGTCCCGCGCATTAAATCCTCTTTTTACGATATTTCTAATTTCTAAAAATTCAGAAAAAAATCTTGAAAAATTCAGTCAAAATGGTTAATCTTAAAAAATTCATAACTTCATTTCTAGAACTCCTTTTTGACTCAATTTTTCTCTATTGGATCACAAATTTCTTCTTCTGTAATCCCATGCCATGTGAAGCATAAATTTTTCCAAGAAAAATTGATGAACTCAAATTTTTCTAACTTGACTTTAATAGCCAACTTAGGTCAACCCTCTAAAGTTAAATTTTGATTCTTCACATCATTCTCTTCTTCTAATCTCTTCTTTAATCATCCACTAAAGTCAAAATAAAGTCAAGGAAAATGGTTAATTTCAAGTTGTTTGACCTTGAAAAAGGTCAAACATCAATAAAGCACATAATTAACCCTAAATAATACAAAAATGTGGACTTTAGTAAAATGGCATGTCAATTGTGAAAATGTCATAAAACTATGATAACATGCATCATAATTACATACGATAATAATTAATATCAGTTAATTTTGATGGAAATACAAGTTAAATATGCATGTTATCTTTGACAACCTAACCTATCGATTGGGTTAAATTGGTCATTGATTAATTAATCTATATGTTGATGTGGATAATTAATGAAGGTAAACCAATAAGATGTTATTTCGCCTATAAATTTATAAACTAGTGAGATATATGGACTTAGAGGGTCATACACATAAAGTTTATGGATGTTTGTGGATATAGACATAATTATAAGTGTTTTTATGAAAAATCCACAAATCAAATGTTTATAAATAGGGGAGGAATGAGCACAACTTAAGGTGTCCATATAAGCCTTGCGAGAATTCTCTCATTTCTTTTCTTTCTCTCTTGGTGAAGAGCTTTGAAGAGGAGATCCAACCATCCAAAGACCGTGTGGATACCGTTATAGTCTAAACACTTGAATAGCTTCAGTAACTCATTCAAGAGAACCATGTAAGTATGTTTTCTCATACATACTAGATGATAGGATTATATGTTCTTGGGGGCTCAGTGTTTTGAATGTCTGATTCATTATATTATGCTGCATTTGATGTTTTAATCAAAATTTTAGAAGCTTATTGACCTTAGATCCCATCACTCATCATATCAGTCGCATCAGATAGTGTTATTCTTTCCAGATAACTCGATGTCCTTCTCGAACATCTCATGAATAGGAACGTCCTTCTAGAAAACTGTTTAAAGACTAGTGATCATTATATTATGATCTCATCATAATTCACTTAGCCACTGCATATGTTCATGGACTTCATTGCTAACATCATATAGGAATAATAATGAATAAATTTCATTTCAATAAATATAAGTGTGATACATGAAAGTGTGATTTTGGGCAACATAATATTGGTGGCGTACGACCCCCGTCGCCACCAAGGCATGACACTACGGCGCCGGTGGAGCCGACACCTACGCGCGTCCAGCCCCCTCGACAGGCGAAGACGAAGGATCCCGAGTTTCACTACACCAAGTGAGACCCTCTTCTCGCCACGAGCTCGCGCGCGTGAGCCATCTTTTCCGTGTTTTTCTATTTTATTATGACTTTATTTAGCCCGCACGTGTTTAAGCGGGCCTTTGCATGTCTCTCTCTCTCTCTTTAGGCCTTTGGGTGGGTTTCCCTTTGTTTCGGGACCCTAGCCTAAGGCCCTTTCCCTTTTGTGAACCTCTTATTCTATTTCTATGAGTATGGGTGTGGGTTGTGGGCCTCAAGTGGGCCCTTTCCTCTCTTGGCCCGCCAAGGGCTCTATAAGAGGGGAAGGGACCCCCCCACAAACCCTAGCCATCATTTGAGAAAAGAAGAGTCTTCCTCTCGAGTGGCTGCTCAAGGAAGGTTAGGGAAGAAGTCCTACAGCCCGAGCCGCGCCCGCTGCCGCCGCACTAAGTTCGTGCCGCCGCGCGCGCCGCCGCCTCCGCCGCCACTTCTTGCCCTAGCTCCGGGATCCTCTCACGCCGCCGCCATTGCCGCCGCCTCAAGCCACCGTTGTAGCCGCAGAGGTCCGCCCATGCGCCGCACCAGTGCCGCCGCCGCCGCGCGATCGGCCCGCCGCCACCACCGCCGCCCAAGGCCGCCGCTCATCGCCGCCGCGCCAAGCCGCCTCCCTCCGTCGACCTCCAAAGCCCCGAGCGCCGCCGCCGCCTCGCGCCGCCGCGCTGCGCCGCAGCCGCGAGCCGCACGCCGCCCTCGCGTCCTGCTGCCGGCGCCCGCCGGCTGCAGATCCAGCCTCCGCTCCGCTCGACTCCGCACTCCCCGCAAGGGCTCGCGCCCCACTCCGCCACGAGGACCGCCGCCCCTGCCTCTCCTCTGTCCTCGCCACCCGGCGCGCCCTCCTCCGCGTCGGGAATCGCCGCCTCGCCCTCCATCGCCGCGCGCCTCCGACCTCGGCGAGAAAAACCCTAGGGGAGAAATGAGCGATTCCGCTGAGTCGACTCGGCGGGAACCGTTTCCCCTCCCCCTCACTCGGCCATCCGGTCAGGGTCGCCAGACTTCCCCGGACCGCCCTGGACCCGGCCCGAGCCGGACCGAGCCGGCGGGACCGACCCTGACCGAGCCGAGACCACCCCGGACCAACCCGGCCCGGGCCGGGTCCAGATTGCCCCAGGCCAGCTCAGGCCCAAGCCGGTCCCGAGCCGAGCCCCGATCCCGACAGGTCCCGGACCGCCGAGCCGCCCGGCCGGTCGAGGCCGGTCCCGAGGCCGCCCGGCAACGGCCCGAAGCAGTCCCAGGCAGGCCTAGAACAGCCCAGAGCCGGCCCGAGCCAGAGCCCAGACCGCCCAGACCGGCCCAGGCCCGCGGACGCCGCCTCCGCCTTCCGTGTTCGCTGCGAGCCCGTCCCGAGCCCGCCGCGGCTCGTTACGCGCCCCGCTCGCGCCCGATCGCTCCTCCGCACTCCCTCGCCGACTCGCCCGGCGTCAGGCATCGCTGCCGCGCCGAGCGACCTCCCCGCCCCGACCGAGGGCTCGCGCCCGCGGGAGTTAGGCATTCATTCCCCTTTCTCTTATTTTTGAAGTCTATATCTCCTTGAGTACTTCCCAGAACTTGTCTCCACCGCCCTCGGACCTAGTTAGGCTGAGTGACGTCGAGTGCGGGGATTGGTATCGTGGATCCGACCGCCGGGTTGACGATCGAGCTTTCCCCAGACGACCCGAGGCTTCTCTCTCCCCTTGCATCGACGGATCCGGGAGGACTCTGCTCCATCCTACTCGGCGTACCCAGGGGCGGCTGTGACGACGCGCGGAAGGTTGGCTGCTTGCGGAGATCTTAGACAACATTGCATCATTTAGAGCACGTAGATCACCCCATCCCTAGTTCCCCCTTAGAGGCTATTAGCGTCGGACCGATTCACCCCGTCGGTCCTGCATCAAATATCCATCAAGAAATTCATAAAAATCCATTTCTAACTTTTAAATATTTCCAAAAAATTCCAAAAAAATTCAAAAGAATAAAAAATATCTTTGAAAATTAATTTTAAACATTTTAAACCCAAATTAATATGCATTTATAGATATTTTTATGTAAGTAAATGCATATTAAATGAGAAAATAAAGAAATAATTTATTTTGTCTTAATAAATTGTTTTCTTGATAAATTAGTGTCTAAAATTCTCATAAAATGACATTAAATCATGAAAAATCAAGAATATTTTTTTGAACTTAAAGATTATCATTTTAATCATTTTCAACCATGATAACATGCATTGATGATCATATTTATAGGAATAAATATATAAAATGTATGATATAAATGTAAGAATTTGCATGTTATCAATATCCAAGCAATATCCACAAATATCTGACATAGTGTAGTCCTATTTGATGATATCTAAGTCATATCTGTCATTTGGAATTCGTCCAACGCATTCATCGTCCGTCATCCAGACAAATATTCAACATCTAGTGCATTCTTAAGGCACTGCGTGACATATATTAGAATCGTTTAATACTAGATGTCATCCGGATTTTGAATGGGCAAAGCCTAAGACACGATTTGGAGTTATCCCTTTTTCAAATCTTTGGTTGCCTTCTATTTGAGAGTTCTTTGGTGCTTGTGGTTCCATTACTACTCCCTCGTAGATTCAAGGACTAAAGAGTTTGGGTATGCAGACTTAAGACTTAATTCTTCTTATACAACAAGTCTAATAGATTCAAGTTAGTGTTTTACATTGTTTGTGCGATAAGGTTGCACGAGACTGAGTGAGAAAGATGAAAAGAAGGGAGGAGATAAAATTTACAGAGACATTATAGGTAGAGTAATAGAGACAACACAGATGCATTACAATGAACAAGTAAGAAAAATCAACCAAATACATAGCGGCAACATAAATATAAATACCAATAATAGATAAGTGAGTGGATAAATAGATTCATATAACAACCACATGAATGAGAAATATACGCACAAGAAAAAAACATATCTATAAATAAATAGATGGATTGATAGCTCGATGGATAGATACAAAGTGTGTGTGTGTGAGAGAGAGAGATACATACATGTATATGATTAGTTTGAATGGAAAAGTTGTCCATGTTTATGACTAACTTGTGTCTCCAAGTTAAATCATGTAGTTGTGTAAAACTTTCTAAAAGTATCATGTTTTCCCTTCTCAAGATACACATAGATCATGATAAACATATACATCGCATTATAACATTCATATATATGATGGATAGAGGACACACGCATTTGTTGGGAGAGCCTTACAAGAAATATCACGTTTTTTTCTCATTATCATAGCAAATATATGGGTATGTTGGTTCCATTAAGACAGATTATATACATGTCCATGGAGAAAAATAAAAGAATAGCAGTGCAAAAGAATCTCGAAGGCATATTCTTTGTGACCCCGCGAGACAGACAAAAAAAAAAAGATAAGTATTTTGGAAGTTCGAGGGCTGTAGAGAAAGAATCTATGAACAGCGGACTTTCCGCCGGCGTTGACCTGAGATAAGCGAAGTGGACGGGCTGCCGCACCGCAGTGCGGCAGTGGAAAGATAAGGCGATATCGGACCCGTGAAGCCCGAAATGCATCCGGACAGAGACAATCCTGTCCGTCTGAACCAACTTCTTAAAATAAACATAATTTGTACATTAACTACGGAAATGCCATTCAACTATTCCAGGTCAGGCTTCAAGAAAATGGCATTCTTTGTAATTTATTGGATAAGACAAGACGAAATTGTCAAGATATATTACGACACACCCTGGATCTTCCCGTGCGGATTAGTTTATAAAGCTCGTTATCTTTCCCTTCTCTCTCCGTCGAGAAAGAGATCAGTCCTGCAGCGGCAATTTCAGATTTCCGACCTCCCGCAGATAAATCAACGATGGCGAGGAAATTCTTCGTGGGTGGCAATTGGAAATGCGTAAGGATCCAAAAAAGTGTTGTTTTACTTGGATTCTCTTTTTACGATCTGGGCAACCCTTCACTTTTTAACTTCGATGATCTTCCATAGTCCTGGATGGTTCGAATCCTTTGTTTTATTGAAGGATCCATTCGCTGGTGATGATTGGGAATCCATTTTTTCTAGAATTTGAAGCGATAGATCGTCCATAATCCTCTCTGGTGCTTTCTGTAAATCGGTTAAGTTTGATATTCTGCATGGATCTTACGTATGGTGATGTATTCAAGTCGAGGGGTTGTGATCGGGGAAACGTGACATTTTTATTAGGAATGAGTGTTTGTTTGCTGACATTCTTTCTTATAACAGGATGATATTTCTGTTTTCCACGGTTTTGGTTGGCCTCTATTTTAGCTCTTAGTCCCCTAAAGCTCTCATCTTGATTATCCTCTTATTGAATTTTATCTGGTAACGAGACTATTGCTATTCTGTGCAGAATGGAACGATTGAGGAAGTGAAGAAAATTGTCTCATTCTTGAATGAAGCGGAAGTGCCTTCTGAGGATGTTGTCGGTAAGAAACTACTGTACAATCGTTCCTTGTCTTATTATTGAAATGTTTTAGTGGAGAGCTTTCACCAAATAAATTTGCGTTCCTCGGACATTATGTCCCCCAATAAAATTCTTATATACATGACAGATTGATATGAACTCATGCCTAAGGCTAATCATGATTCTTCAATTTTATTTTCTCTCAGAGGTCGTGGTCAGTCCTCCTTATGTTTTCCTCCCATTGGTGAAAAGCTTGCTGCGTTCAGACTTCCATGTTGCTGCTCAAAATTGCTGGGTTAGAAAGGGAGGTGCCTTCACTGGCGAAGTCAGGTAATTGAACTTATTTTCTTAATCATTCATCTTATTATCTGTCTGCTACATCATGACACTTCAATGTTGGTTTTGACTACGTATAAACTTGATAATGCTACTCATCGTTCTTGCAAACTATGATCCTGATATGGGGATTCCTTTCTTTTACTCTCTCACCATCACTCTCTCTCCACCTCCTGCTCTATTTTATCTCTATTTCTTCTCTCTCCCTTGCTCTTTCTCGTCCCTTTACATACATCTTCTGAACTCTCTTTCTCTCTCTCTCTCTCTCCATCCTGTCCTGTTTTTTCTCCCATCCCCTCTTTTTATCTCAGTTTCTTCTCTATATCCCTTTCCCTACCTCTTCAGTATTTTCTCCATATATCTATTCTTCCTTGCTCTTTCTTCTGGCCCCTTCTTGCCTCTTTCCTTCTCCCAACACATTCGCCAAACATTGGCTTGAAGACTCTTGAAAGGCTTTTAACTTTGTCCCAAAATGAACAAATTGGTAATCGTGATTAACGCATGCAACCCAAATCTCACTCATTTCTTACCAAATCCCTCTTCCTCTTCCTGCAGCGCAGAGATGCTTATCAATTTGTCCATTCCCTGGGTCATTCTCGGCCACTCAGAACGTCGGGCTCTTCTGGGCGAGTCTAATGAAGTGAATATCTTTGCTTATTTTTTTATAAGGAAAACACATCTGCAATAATGGTCATATTAATCATGCTCAAAATGGCTATTTCCAAAGTTTGTTGGAGACAAGGTGGCATATGCTCTCGCTCAAGGCTTGAAGGTGATTGCCTGTGTGGGAGAGACCTTAGAGCAGCGTGAGTCAGGTTCTACCCTCAAAGTTGTCGCTGCACAGACCAAGGCCATAGCTGGTAAGCTATCTTCTTTTCCAAAACTATTGGAGAAAATATGAATCTTCTAATTTATTTGATTATTCTCTGATCGTTAATTGTTTTCCAGACCGGGTGACAAACTGGGCGAATGTTGTCATTGCATATGAGCCTGTTTGGGCCATCGGTACGGGAAAGGTTGCCTCACCAGCCCAGGCCCAGGAGGTAAAATGCGAAAGCTATCATAATCTCATTCAAACGTTCTTCTCTTAATTCTTAGTAAACAAATTCTCTTCAGTAATTGAGAAATACTTGGTTCTTCCTACTTAGGTGCATGAGGATCTCAGGAAGTGGCTGGCGGATAATGTGAGTGATGAAGTCGCCAGCTCTGTCCAAATCATATATGGAGGTACAGAGATGAATTTTTACTGCGTTTTCTTAGTCATTTTATCATCGATGTCTTGATCATCTGCGTTGCAGGCTCTGTAAATGGTGGGAACTGCCGGGAGCTTGCAGGACAGCCTGACGTGGATGGGTTTCTTGTTGGTGGTGCTTCACTGAAGGTTGTTTTCTGGCTCAGCCATTCCTCTCCCTTGTTGGATCTAGGGTTGGGAGATTGTGTTCAATTGTCATAGCTTCTCTCTCTCTGTGTCTGCCTCCTCCCTCCCTCTCTCTATCTCTCTCTCTCTCTGTCTGTCTTCTATTACTCTGTCATCTGGGCACTTTCCATTCCCTGGGGGAGCGGGAATGAATTTGCAGGGAGGGCACATAGAAGACGGGTCTTCCTAATGTGGGCCACTTGATGCGTGATCTGACAGATCTGTCAGCCCATGTTAGAAAAGCCGAATTTTCAGTAATCCTTATTGATCACAGTCAATCTCCCTGTCATGCCTGTAGAATATCTTGATCTGGTCAGATCTCTCTTCTATGTTCTAATGACGTTGCTCTTCTTTGACATCAGGTTGAGTTCATTGACATCATCAAGGCCGCCGAGGTCAATGCAGCTTAGGTGCAGTTGTCGTGTTCACCGGGTGCTGGTTTTCTGGCCCATTGAGTTTGAGACAATTCGGCACTCTGCCTCTCTCTTCTCTCTCTGTCTAGTCTTCTGACTGGAATAAGTTGAGACCCATCCCTATCTAGCTGGGAAACTTAAAAAGTTGCATCTTAGCTTTGCCTGTTTTGAATATCTTCTAATCTCTTCTTTTCTCCTGACACACACAGAGAGGGGCAGCGAAAGAGAGAGAGAGAGAGAGGCGCTTTGCTTCCTGTGGCTCGAGTACTGCCATCTAACAAACTTTTTTGTTGACAGACAGGGTACAGCCGTCGTCGAGTAATTTCCGGTCCATTAAAGAAGGATCAGACTTGATTAAAAAATGGTAAATGTATAGAAGAGTGGAAACAAATTTGCACTTCCCTGCTATGATCAGTCAATGAAAGATGAATCTTCATCTTCTTCCTCTCAGAATACCTTAGGCAGTCTTTGACTTTGAATGATCGGAGGCAGAGACAATGATAAATTTACAATGCAAAGGCTGCTTTCTTTCTAAGAGGGACTTACATGCTCATATATCTTTTTGACTCATCTGTTATAGAATTACGATGGATTGAGAGGGAACAAACGGACTATCTTTTGCATCTCCGTGGATGAATAAGGGTTAGAGCTGCAGACTGAGGTGGCTGGATTACCTGAGGCGATACACCAAGCCCGAGGGCTTCAACAAAGAAGAACACAAGACCGCGTGCTGTGTCTTTGCCATTGTCATGACCACTTGAGTGGATTGTTGCCCAACCAAAATGCTTCTCAGCTCATCATCGGCGCCACTTGACCACACGGACTAACAATGCATCAGCGGACCCCCTCGAGACCACATCATCATGATTCGAGCCCACCTCTTTGATAAGAGTAATGAGATAATCTTCCCTCTGTAATATCCCAAAATTAGGTCTGCATGAGGAGAGAAAGGGACTAAACTTTTATCATATGGGATATGGCATTGCAGAGGAGTGCGAACTAGAGAACTTGGCTCAAGGATTAGAGATATTACCCACATCATCAGAGCCTAGAGAACTGAAGCAAAATCAGATATCTATCTTTGCTCCGCAATTGAACTTGACCATGCTACCTTTCTTTGGCTTCTTGGACTCTCTTGTGAGTAAGCTATTGTTGAGGCAACTGCAATATCCTGATGCAGATTTCTCACAGACATGATTTCTGACATAACCTTCAGAAGAGTAAGTTTCAACCTGCAAGCGATTATGTCATTTATATTTTAGGCCCTTCTCCAGAGCTTTCATGATATAGCTGGCGAGCATAAAACGTGAGATCAGTGAAAACATGTGCTTAGCAGTTGAAAAAATCTCAATAAACTAAAATGAAGATTAAAAACAAGTATCATGACAAGTCAAGGTCAAATCCACATGGAATTCAATTTAAAACAGAATGATTTTTGGGCATGTTGATGAATTTAGCAAGTTGGACAATGAAAAAGATTTCAATAATAAAGATGCGCGGATCTGAAAATTAGACAAATTAAGATTTCCAACGAGTCCAATTTTGCAGAAATGAGATGATGAACAAAGAAAATGCCCTAGAGGGCATTTGGAGAGGGAAAAAGATTTACAAGGAGAGCTGAAAAAGTTAAGCCGTAATTTACTGCTTAAACAGTAAAAAAAACTCTTATTCAAATGCCAAACACTTTGCTAATCTGGATACTCCCAGAGATTCACCCACTTCCTTCCACATCAAGGCTACTCTTTCATAATTGTCACGACGAAACAATGGAGTTTAAGTGAAGAATTTACCATCAAATGCACGCCCTTGCTTCATTTCTTGACACCATTGGTTGTGAGAATCACTAAAAAAATATTTCTGATTTTCTTTGGTTTGATCGGGAGTGGCATCCCCTGGATTAGGGCTCTCCCGTGATCAAAACAATGCAAGAACGCCAAGAGAATCAAAAGGGTAGGACGCATCTATAATTTGACATTTGATCTCCTTTTTATCAAAGCCTGAAGACCCAGATTTGGCCACGCCAAATTTCTCAAACTCTCTATACAATTTCTCCCTTGTGTTAGGTCGGATTTTCCATAAATTTGACTATTCTGAAACATGCGTTTATCTACTTCCTGAAATTATGATTTTCAGAAAAAATTTAGGCTCTTTTTATTGCCCAAGTTAATAGAATTTTAAAAGATAGAGAATCAATCCTGATTCTTCATGGATTTAATCTTTACTCAAAATTATGCTTAATAAATCATCTAAATCAATTGAGCAAAGACTCACATGATTCTGAGTTTTCAAATGCCCAACCCGATCTGGGTGTCGTATAACAAGGCCATCAGAATCTGTTGGACAATGGGCAAGCTGAGTCAACCAACCCAAATTGGTGAGAGAGAAAAAGCAAAAGGAGACCTACAGTGGAGATGGCGGCAGTGGTCGATGCAAAAAGGACAACAGTGGCAAAAATGACATGCAGTGGTCTGTACAGTAGAGCAGGGGATTCTCAAAGAGGGCGAGCAGAGAAAGAGTGGATTACATGGGAGCAAGGGATGCTCGAAGAGGAAGAGTGCATTTCAGTGGAGCAGGGGATGCTCGAAGAGCAAGAGTGCATTTCAGTGGAGCAGGGGATGCTGAGAGATAAAAAGGAGCTCATTGAGCATATTATGAATGTTGAACGTGGAAGATATGACGTCAGAGCAGTCATTTAAAGCCGTTTTTTTATAGTTTTTTTAGCAGAGAAAAATCTTTACATCACATCTCTGAGTGCGAATTATATAAGTTTATTAAAAAATTAGCATTACGCATCTTTTAATTTGTATTAATAAATACTGAATAGAATTATCTTTGAAAGTTTAATATACATATTTGACATTTATACAGCACAAATGAATATTATTAATGCTATAATTTAGTTCATTTAAGATCCATATTTCTAATATTATTTGATTTTATTATATTTAATATTTCTAATTTCTTCCTAAACCCATGAACAAACTGATCCTACGACACGAATAAAATTTCCCATGTGAACGTTCATTCACGGGTGCGTCAGAAGGGCCAGAACTCTTGGAAGGAAGTATAGTATGGGCTGTAACGACGTCCAATTTAAGCAGGCCCATTTACCCATATCTATCTTGAAACGTGATAGTTGAAAGAAATATCCGAGTTTACGTCGGTCCCATATCTCTGAGAGCAAGGAGGGAAAATCTCATGGCCACGCTGCAGCACGTCTGCTCCGCGCCGTTAGCTCGAGCGGCGCGGTCTCGGGCGGCGCTCTCGGTCTCCTCTGCCGTCTCCTCTTCGGCCCCAGTTAAACGAGCTCCCAGCGAGGACCCGCGAGTTCTCCTGGGTTTATCCGAGCAGGATCTTCAAAAGTTATCGACCGATTTCGGCCAAGTAAGCTTCCGATATTTCTCCCCAAGTTCCTCTCAGTAAAAGTATGTTGATTGATGAGAGTTATTCTCAGCAAAGTTACAGGGGAAAGCAACTCCATCAACTCCTGTACAAGACCAAAGCCAAGGAAATCCAAGATTTCAGCCATTGTGAGTTCCTCCTCGCCCCTTCCCGACCTTTCGTGTTCTAAAGTCGTCGCTTTTCCCATTTTTCCACGAACACATGTCGAATTTCTTTTCGAACAGTGCCTCAGGCGTTTAGAGATAGCCTACGGGAAGCTGGATGGAGAGTTGGGAGGTCGCATGTCCATCGAATTGTCACTGCAGCCGACGGCACAGTGAAAGTAAATTCTCCATAAGCGCCTAATTCTTCAATTTTCGGTCATCGGCTCTTCGTTAGTTATTTGGCAATGTACCCAGATATTGTTGATGCTTGAGGACAGTAGAGTGATCGAAACAGTGGGGATTCCAGTGGAACATGCGAAAGGATTTCGTCTTACTGCATGCGTGTCATCACAGGTTAAGATCAACGGCATCTCTGTTCTAAATTTCCATGCCCATCACCATGAAGATATTCTTCAGGTTGGCTGCCCCCTTCGTTGCACCTTCTGTGCTACAGGCAAAGGAGGATTCTCCAGAAATCTCCAGCCGCACGAAATCGTGGATCAGGTAAATGATCATCTTCTCTATTTGATTTATTTGGAGATTCATTTAAATCTTTTTTTCTACAGGTTTTGGCGATCGAAGAGATTTTCAAGCACAGAGTGACAAATGTGGTTTTCATGGGCATGGGCGAGCCGATGCTGAATCTGAAGTCGGTCTTGGATGCCCACAGATGCTTGAATAAGGTCATCATTCAACTATTAAGTTCTGGTAAACTATTGGGATTAAGGATGGTATGAATGATCTACAGGAGATAGAGATCGGACAGAGAATGATGACTATCTCAACGGTGGGTGTGCCCAACACGATAAGAACGTTGGCATCTCACAAGCTCCAGTCAACACTGGCTATCAGGTAACTTACTGATGGTGCCTCACTTGGATTACATTGGAAGTCAACCATTGACTGAATTATCCGTGAAGCCTTCATGCCCCAAATCAGGAACTGAGAGAAAAGATCGTTCCAAGCGCCAAAGCTTATCCTCTTGAGGCTTTGATGGCAGATTGCAGGGACTACTTCAATCAGACAAGCCGCCGAGTCTCCTTCGAATACACACTCCTAGGTCACTCTTTTTTCTAGGATTTCATTGTCATTGCCTTCATCTTATAGTGATTATTATGATGAAGATGAGCATGATCATCATCATGTATATCATGGTATACTCATGTTTACTGCTTTTATGAACATGATTATCATTTTGATGATGATTATTTTCATTCAGAGTTTCTCCATCATCTTCTAGAGTTTCTTCTACTTCATATTCATTTTCAAGGATTTCCTCATTGTTATTGTCATCATCATCATAACCAACAACTTTGTTTGTCTTCATCATCGTCATCTTCTGCCAGGGTTTCATTCTTTAAGCATCATTCATCATCATGGTTATTTTTATTACCATCTCTTGAGATCTCTCTCATCTGGCAGCGGGGGTGAACGACGGCGTTGAGCATGCAGCAGAGCTTGCTGCACTGCTCCATAGCTTTGCACGTGGATCACATGTGAATCTCATCCCCTTCAACCCAATCGAGGGCTCTGAATTCCGTCGTCCATACAAGAAAGCGGTGTGATCATCATCATCATTATTATTACTGTCGTCATTTGATCATAATAATCATCATACTGTTATTATGATCATAAGGTTTTGGAGTTTGTTGCGGCATTGGAGAGCAGGAAGGTGACTGTAAGCGTGCGGCAAACACGTGGCCTTGATGCGAGCGCAGCATGTGGGCAGTTGAGGAACGAGTTCCAGAAGAAGCCTCTATCTGTGTCTGGATCATCCATACCTATCACCCCAACCTTGAAGCACACTCTCTCCCCATCAGCAGCTTAATTTATTTACTTATGACATCTCTTAGGCTAAATGGAATCGATTTGGCTTAGTTCAAAGAGGTCCAGTTTGGTTTAATGCATCTGTTCTATGCACATGGCTGGTGGGTATCTGTGAGAAAGGGTGAACTATTCCTAATCCTAGTTGAGGGAAGAATAAGTGTACCCACAACAAGATTCACAAAATACAGAGGCCTGTCGGCTAAGAGTCTTGAAGAGAAAGAATTTCAAAGAATGAGTCAAAATGAATCCATTTCTGGACCTAAGTTGTGAAGTTAACCTAGCTTTGGTTAATTGCTATTGCAAAGAAAAACAGTGATAATAGCCCTACTTATTCTTGAGAGAGAGAGAGAGAGAGAGAGAGAATTGCACATACGAGCCATTAAGGTTCATATTCACTCACAACAATATTTCTTCACACACGGAAAGGTAAAATGCATGGTAGAGGGCCAGTACTGGTAGATGCAATCTAGGGCTGATAAGGTAAGATGAGATGCTAGAGGGCCAGTACTGGTAGAGGATGATGGGCTTTCCTCCTTTTCCGTTAACTAACCATAGAAGTGGGAAAGCCCATCATCCTTCCGAGTCCAAGGGCACGCTCGCTTTGGCACTTATGGGAAGTCAACCAGAAGGTGTGGGGACACTAATTTCTTCAACACTTGAGAAAACGTCTCATAGATTGCATGCTGATATAAGTTGATTAAGCTGACATATGCTGACATAAGTTGACATAAGACATTACATAAGACTTTAGAGAAACAGGTTAATGATAGATGCATGATCCTTGCAGAGGAGGTTAGAAATTTCTAGATGGATAGAAGCCATTTGAAGATGCCACCATTGTTGCATTGGATGATAGTGGGAGTGAAAACAAACCAAAAAATAAAAAGAATGAAGATTAAAAACTTCAAGACGCTCTCACTTTGTGCTCTGATACCATGTGAGTTTAGACATGAGTCAAGTTTGAGGGCCCAAGTTGTGGGCCTTGAGCCCTGATCCGGTAGTATTGAGTGTGTACGTGGCAGACTCAAGATGTCTTTTCAATGGCTTAACTAGAGAGATGTATGGAACTAGAGAGAAATATGACAGATACTAACATATTTCTAAGGGTCTTTGTGAAAAGTTCACGTACTCAATCCCTATAAATAAGAGGAGAACAACCACAATTGAAGGTGCATGTACAAACCTTGTGGAAACTCTCTCATTTCTTCACTTTCTCTCTTGGTTAAGAGTGTTGAAGAGGAGATCCAACCATTCAGTAATCATGTGGATACCGCTAGAGGCTGGACACTTAAACAACTTCAAAGAGGATTTTTAGTGCAGGTTGATGTGGCAAGCTAACATGGCGCATGTGCTTGCATGGCAACATCTAAAGGTGCCATGTGGCTGATAACAAGCATATTGAACTTGAATTCTTATCATATTTAACTAATATTCATTCTTATCGTATGTAATTATGATGCATGTTATCATAGTTTTATGAATTTTCTCCATTGGTATGCCATTTTACTAAAGTCTATATTTTTGTATTATTTAGGGTTAATTATGTGTTTTATTGATGTTTGACCTTTTGCAAGGTCAAAAAATTAGAAATTAACCATTTTCCTTTATTTTATTTTGACTTTAGGGGATGATTAAAAGAAGAAATTAGAGTAAGAGAATGATGAGATGAATCAAAATAGAACTTCAAAAGGATTGACTTAATATTACTTTGAATTCATCAATTTCTCTTCTTAAAATTTATATTTCAGGGGTATGGATTAAAGAAGACTTAATTTGTGATCCAAAGGAAAAAATTTGAGGCAAAAAGGAGTTCTAGAAATGAAGTTATGAATTTCTAAATTTTATAGATTTTTTTGGATTTTATTTTGATTCTTCAGGTATTTTTTGGAATTTAAAAAGTTAAAAATTCACAAAAAAGAGGTTTTTAATGCACTGGACCCACGCGAGCTGACGTGGCACGTTGCGACACGTGGCGACACCACAAAGCTGATCGATACAGACCCACCAGGGCCACGTGGGCGCCCATGTGGTGCGACGGCATAATCAAGCTGATCGTGTGGGCCCACTGTAGAGGCTAGGGGGGCGTACTTGGCCCGTTGGGGCAACGCAAAAGGCTATCACCCTTCTACCTTATGTAGGCAATTTGTCTCCTTAAATTTCTCCGTGTAGGACTATCTTACTCTCTTGATTTTCAGGCGAAGTGGCGGAGCGTGGTGCATCAGATCGAATGGCGTTAATTGAAGCGTGTCGATCTCATGGATTGCAGTCCACCGAATCCCAATCAATCGCACGTGACTAATTCGCAACCGTCGATCTTATTAGTGAAATCCGACAGTCGTATACTTGGTGAATCACGAATCGACATGTGGCTGCTCAATGATACGCCGATGAAGATCGGATGGCCAAAATCAAGGAGGAGGGGAGCTGCATCATGGGATCGTGGCCCACCTATTTCGCGTCATCGTGTCCGTTCAAAGCTCCTTCAGCGAATCGGACGGCGTGGATTTTTCATGAAGAATTTTCTATAAATCGATGTTCTCCCTTCTTTAAACTTAACTTTTGATTGAAACATGAAGAAATTAAGCATTTTTGGAGCAAAATCTCAAGTTCTTTGTGATTCCCTTGCATTTTAGACTCATTTGCTATTAGATTGAGGCAAGATTAATCATGAATCATGCGAGAAAATGTTTAGATTATTTTCATTTTATATTTGAGATTATAATTAGATTTTAATGATTAAAATAATAAGAGAAAATTATTTTTATACACTCATTGACTTTTCTAAACTTTATTTTCTAGAAGAAATGAGTGTATTTTTTAACTAAAAGTTTATTCTCTTGTTATTTATTAAATTTAATTAAATGATAGATTATTTAATTTCTGATCAAACAAGAAAAATTTGGATTAATTTGGAGTTGTATTTTGAAATATATGAATTTTATAATTTTTATGGGATTTTTTTGATTTTTTATAAATTTAAATCGATTTATTTTAAATTAAAATGAATAAAAAATTATATTTTTATCACGTGCTGATGTGGTGCAAGCAAAATGCATCGCCACATGGCGACATATGTACACACCACGTGGCACATGTGTATGCATGTGCGCACGAGTGTGCGCTTATGCGCGTGTGTGTGCGTATGTGTGCGTGTGAGTGATTTAGTGAGATAAAGCATCCTTTTCAGGATTTTCGCTAACTCACCTATTATATACCCAATCATTTACTTTAATTTGTATCATGTGAGATTATTATTGTCTATTTTTATGCGCTAGTGACGTGACGGAACGTGTGATCACGTGAATCAATCACGATCATCGATCTTCACTTAAGTGAAGGGGTATGCAGCGGATTCTGATTGGGCGACGATTCATTTTAAGACGTTTTAATCTCATCCATTGATCTGAAGAGTAATAACTACTGAGATTAAATACACTCGATGGACTTCAAAGGATGTGTAGCGACATCTCCGATGTCGATTCCCGATCAGACAGACGAGATCATGTGACGATTCTTCTTCACGCTCAACGTGAAAAAATCTGAGCGCTTCATCTTTGATCAAACGGACGCGACTTCATGACAACGATTCACATCCAAGAATTTCATTTGAGCCGTTGATTGAAGATGAAGAGCCAAATCCATTGGCCAACCCAATTTAGCCTATAAATACTCATGTTCTTCGACGATGTAAACCATTCAGGGGTGTTTCGAGAAAGTCGAAATGTTTAGACATCTCATTCCTTGAATCTTCTGCTTCCCTTTGCTTCTAGATCAATTTCTGCATCCAAGGAGTGTTTGAAAGTGAGACTTCGTGGAGAGAATAGGGAGAAATCAGTTCTTGAATGCCGACAATCGTCTTCGAAATCGCAGAATGAAAAGCCTTCAATCCGGTGATCAATTGGATCATTTTGAGCGCTATCTCGGGTTAGAGTTCATGTTTTCCTCCTAATCTTTCTTCTTATAACATTAGATTTCAATTTTGAATCGTAGATTAGTCGAATTTTAGATTTAATTTTGATTTTCTCTCTCTTAGCGTTCAGATTTTCTACCTAATTTTTGCTCGTTGATTTCTCCGCGAATCTTGATACAAATTTTGTGATTTTTGATTCAGTGGATTCATCATTAAGTTATCTTTTTAAAACTCTAATTTCTGAAATCATTGTCGGATTTGATCGAATTTGAAGAAATACCTCAAAAATACCTTAATTCTCCGTGGATTTAACCATTATTCACCTCTATACTATCTAATTCGTGATTATTTATCAAAATTCATAAGTTTGGAACGTTTTTTACACATCTCCACGTGTATTCAACGACCGTGCCGATTCATCTCGTCAAAGAGCAAGGGAGCTCAAAGAGAGAGGGAGCGATGAAAGGATCTTCTTCCATTCTCTCCTCATGCATGCACGCGTGTGTGTAATAACATGCAATTTTAACATTCAATTATACAATTATTAATGCAAATTAAGGCATAAAACATTCCATTTTATCTATCGTACTTTGAGTGCATATCTATCATTTCATGCAATTTTAAGTTATAATATCAAAATACACTATTTTAGGGATAATTATGTATTTTTAAGAATATATTTTAGAGTTGATTATTCTCATCTATATTTGAGATCATAATTGGGTTTTAATGTTAAATAATAAGAGAAAATACTTTTATATATTTATTTAATTGTCTAAGTTTTAATTTCTAAGAGAAATGAGTGTAATTTTTTAAATAAAAATTTATTATCTTTTCATTTAAATAATTTAACTTTTTCGAATGATAGATAATTTAATTTTTGATCCAATAAAATAAATTTGGATTAATTTGGAGTTTTATTTTGAAAGTTATGAATTTTCTAATTTTCAGGAATTTTTCTAGAATTTTTCTATTTTTTTATGAATTTAATTCGATTTATTTTGAATTCAATTGAAATAAAAATAATTTTATTATCATGTGGTCATGTGGCAGCTGATGTGGCACAAACAAAATGGCAGTGCCACGTGGCGTCATATGAGAACACCACATGTCACATAACGTGTACATGTGTGCGCGTATGCGTGTATGAATAATGAGATAGCACCATGTTCATGATTTTTTGCTATCTCATTATGAAGACATACCTTACATACGCACACATTCCTCTAATTTTTTGTCACGTGGGACTATCTTTCTGTTTTTATGTGCGCAGGTGATGTGGCATGGTGTGGAGCGATCGATCGCGCGATTTAATCGCGATCGTCGATCGTCACTTAACTGAAGGGGTACGTGACACACTTTGGTTTGTAGGCGAATGACGTATCAATTTAGTGTTGTCGCAGAAAAATGCGATCATCGGTAAAAAAAATTATAATTCTGAACTCACGATGATTTCAAAATCAGAAATCAAGTACAACGATGAGATTGGGTCGAACCACAAAGAGTACGGTTGACTTTTATCGAAAGAGCTGACTTGGTCAAACTTAAGTCTAATTAGGGTTTTTAAGAAATGAAAATAATATATTATTAATTAAAATAGTATTAGTATATGAGAGAAGATATTTTAAGAATTTTGAAAAATATTAGGAGAAGAAAAGACAAAAGTCAATGTCAAAGTGTTGACTTTGACCAGACTTTTAACTTTTAGTAAAATCGAGAGAAAAAAAGGTGAGAAAATATTACGAAAATTATATTTTCAGAAATTAGAGAGAAAGAGAAGAATTTTTATGATTTTAAATATTTTTTATGATATAAAGGTTATGATTTTTAGAGAAGAAGTGGATTTACTATGATTTATTGAAAATCAATGAACAAAAAATTCCAGAAATGAAGATCTGAGTCAAAATCGTTAAATTGACTTATCAAATGATATCCAAATCTAGAAAATCATATATGAATAGAAAGCTTACTATCAGAGGATTCCAAAGAAACCAAAATTATCAAATTTTATATTAGGAGTAATTGCCCTCGAAAGTCAACGCCCAAATTCGGATTGATTTTGAATAGCCGTTAGTCAAACGTCAAATTGAAGGGTCAAACCTTGGTGAAAATCAACGAATCAGATATCCACAGAAAGCTGATTGAACAAGGAATCCAATGAAACCAAATTGGTTTGAATTAGACTTAAGATCAAGGAGAAATCCTTGTTCGGAAATCAGCAAAAATCCGCAATCAAATTTGGGCGAAATATCGACATTTCCGATTCCTAAACTCTAATTACCTATCTAAATCTAATATAAACTATCTAAATTTCAAGGATTACGAAGGAATCACACTACTACCCGATTGATGCGAAGATTGAGCTTCAAATAGCTCTGATTGCTGAGTATTTATTCGGTTCCTTCTTCAGCGTGCTTTCGGCGTTCAAGGGGCAAATCCAAACGTTTTCTCGCAAGAATTCGTGATTAACTTGTCTCAATGCATGCGCGATTGAGTCTAGAACGCAAGAGAATCATGAAGAACTTAAGATCTTCCTCCCAAAATGCTTAATTCCTTCATGTTTCAATCAAAAGTTATCGTTTAGGAAGAGAGAACATCGATTTATAGAGAATTTCATTGCAAAAAATCTGGGCTGTCCATTTCACTGAAGAAGCTTTGGACGGCCACAATGACGCCACGTAATGCGCTATAGGTGGGCCACGATCCCATGACGTGGGCTCCACTCCTTGATTTTCGCCGTCTGATTTTAATGGGAGCGTCATCGAGCAGCCACGTGTCCCTCTATCATTTTCTGAGTGTGCGATTAAATCGCGACAGTCGGATTTCACTTAAGTGATCGACGGCTTTGAATTATGCACATGCTTTAAATCGCAATCTGGTGAACCGAAGTCCACCAGATTGACGCATGTCTTTTCACGTGTGAGGTCGGATGCTCCACGATCCACCACATTGCTTGCCAATCAAAAAAGAATTTTAGTCCCACATAGAAGAAAAGGAGAGAAATAATTGTGTATATAAGGTAGAAGCGCCAATCATCTTTGCGTCGCCTGCTGGGCCTTAATACGCCCCCCTATCCTCTCCTGGGTCCAATAAGCAGTCTCCACGATCTTCGCGCCATGTAGACGCCCACATGGGCCCACATGGGTCCGTGTCGGCTCCTGTGGTGCCACTACATGTTCGCGTCATGCCACGTCAGCTCCGCGTGGGTCAGGTGCATATAAACCCCTTTTTTGCGATTTTTTAGCTTTGAAAAATTCTAAAAAATTCCTAAAAGATCAAAATAAAATCCAGAAAAATCTATAAACTTCATAAATTAATAACTTCATTTCTAGAACTCCTTTTTGCCTCAAATTTTCTCCATTGGATCACAAATTTCTTTATCTTTAATCCCATGCCACCTTAAATATAAATTTAAATAAGAAAATATGATGAATTCAAAATAATATTAAGTCAACCCCTCAAAGTTGACTTTGATTCATCCATCATTCTCTTCTTCTAATTTATTATTTTAATCATCCCCTAAAGTCAAAATAAAATCAAGGAGGATAATTTCAAGTTGTTTGACATTGCAAAAGATCAAACATCAATAAAACACATAATTCACCCTAAATAATGTAAAAATGTGGACTTTAGTAAAATGGCATGCCAATGGAGAAAATTCATCAAACTATGATAAAATGCATCATAACTACATAAAATAAACATTAATATTAGTTAAATATGATAGTATTTCAAGCTAAATATGCATGTTATTAGAAACTCATTTTTAAATGATTTAATCTCAACCGTTGACCTAAGGAGTTATAACGGTTGAGATTAAAACCTAGGAAACACATCTGGAGTGTTAGATCAAGATCAGACGGCGAGTGTTTCATGCATTTCTTCTTCACACACGACATGACAAAATTTCGTCGATCCATCTTAGATCCAAAAAATGCGATTTAAGCGTAATGATTCACATATATACGTTTCATCAGATCCATTGATCGAAGATTAAAACACCAATCTGACGGTTACGCCCAATTCTCCTTATAAATTGAGATGTTCTTCGACAATGTTAATCATTCTTGAATGTTCTTCAACGATGTAAATTATTCTTGAATACTTTCGAGTAATCAAATTGTCTAGACACAAGCATCCTTGAATATCTTGCTTTCTTCTTCTTCTAGACTCATTTCCCGATCCACGGAGTGGTTGAAAGTAAGACTTCGTCGAAAAAATAGGGAGAATTCGTCTCTTGAATGCCGACGATTGTCTTTGAAATCACGGAATGAAAACCCTTTGATCCGGTGATCAATTGGATCATTTCGAATGCTATCTCAAGTTGGATTATATGTTTTCCTCCAAATCTTTGGTCATGTATCATTAGATTATAATTTAGAATCGTAAATTAGATTAATTTAAGATTTTATTTTGGATTTCTCTCTCTTCACGTTAGGAAATTTTTACCTAATTCGCTCTTTGATTTCTTCGTGAATCTTGATCCAAATCGAGTGATTTTTAATTCCATGGATTCATCTTTGAGTTCTCTTTCCAATTCTATCAATATCCCTAATTTCCCACCTCAATTCATTGTCCAATTTGATCGAATTTTAAAGAATACCTTCAATTTTTTTAAAGAATACCTTAATTCTCCATGGATTCGACCCTTATTAACCTCTATACTCCTTAATTCGTGATAACATTGGTGAGTTTGGAATACATTTTGACGTGTGTACTGATAAAAGCATAAAAAGTATTTATAAACACTTATGAGTTGCTTTTATTTAATTCTATTAACTGTTGAACATATCATTAAATCTACTATCTCATGAGTTAATAGTTTTATAATATAAATACATCAAATAGAAGTCTTCTACATTAATTTTATTTTAATTTATTTCAAGAACAAGAGAAGAAGAGCACCTCCTCAAAAGCAATGACTTAGTGGGTTGTCATGGAGAAATAACTCAATTCATTCTCCCCACCCACTTGAAGTGAACAAGAGAAGAAGAGCACTTCCTCAAAAGCAATACTTATGGGCTGTCATGGAGAAATCTCAGGAAATCTCTTCTCGGAGAGCCCACAAAAAGGGAAAAAGCACTTTTAAGGGGGGGCTTCCGTTTTGCCTCGTCTCTCCTTCTTCTTCACTTTTTCTTCCCTTTCTTTTCGGTTGTTCTTGCTCTCTCCTAGGTTTAGATTTCCTCCGGCGTTCTTCCCGTCGGAATGTAGTGTAAAACAGTTAATGAGGTCTTACTTTAATTTTAATCTTGTTCTCCTTCTTCATCTTCCTGACATCGTCTCTTTCATTGATCTCTGTTTCACTTGCTCATTTTACATTTCGCTTTCGCGCTTATTTTCTCCCTTATGTGAAATTTCTCTTCTTCATCCTTTTGTTTTTCTTCTCAGTCCCTTCTTGTCTCTCTCTCCCTCTCCAACTCTTGATCTTCCTCTCATCTGATTCCTCTTACGCTCCTTAAATTTCTTTTTCGCATTCTCGGTCACCGACGCTTCATCAATTTTTCTCTTTCTTTCGTCTCTCTCTCTCTTCATCGAAAATTTTGGTTCTACCTAGAGAACTCCATATCGATACCGAAATACCGAATACCAAACCGAAACCGACACCGTCGGTGTTGAAAAACTGGCAAACCGAAGTCCGGTTTTCTTCCGGTGTCGGTTTTGGTTTGGGGTTTCGGTGGAACCGTAATTTTCTCTCTCCTAGGAGAGAGAGAGAGAGCGAGGGAGGGAGGGACGGAAGGGGAGAGAGACAGAGAGAGGGAGGGAGAGAAGAAAATTGTTTTTTCTTCTTTCGCCCCAGAGAGAGAGTGTGGCGGAAGGGAGGGCGGGAGGGGGAGGGGAGAGAGGAACGAAGTGACCCAGGGGGAGAAAGAGAGCGTGGGAGGGAAGGATGGACCGGGGGGGGAGACAAAGACACAAAGAGAGGGAGGGATGAAGGGAGAGAGAGAGAGAGAGAGAGAGATTTTCATGGCGGAAGAAAATTGGTTTTCTTCTTCTGCCCCGCAAGAGAGAAAGGGTGTCAGAAAGGAGGGCAGGAGGGGGACAGAGGGCGAGGGACAGAGGGAGAGGGAGAGATAGAGAGAACGAGGGAGGGAGGGACTGACGAATGGAGAGGGAGAGTGAGAGAGCGAGGGAGGGAGAGAGAGAGCGAACAAGGGAGAGAGAGAGAGAGAGAGGGCAAGAGAGAGAGAGAGGGAGGAAGAGAGAGACTGAGAGAGGGAGGGAGGGAGAGAGGGAGAGGGAGAGAGGGAGTGAGGTAGAGAGAGAGGGAGGGAGAGAGGTAGAGAGAGAGGGGAGAGAGAGAGACGATTTCATGAAATTTTATTATTTTTTTCCCTAACTATATTTAATGGATAAAGTTTATGAAACATGTGTTATATATATATATATATGAATAGTGATGTTACAAGTTTTTTTAATAATTTTTCAATTCTAATGATGTTTCACCGAAAGTATAGGTTTAACCGAACCGACACCGAACAATACCGTCACCGATACCGAACCGAAGTTAGGTATAGGTTTAGGTTCTCAGAACAAACCGGTACCGACACCGGAACCAGAGAACCCTAGTTCTACCTTCCTCTAACTTCGGCTCGCATCTCCCTCTACCTCTCCCGAAATCTCCCCTTCTCTCTCGTTCTATCGTTCTCTCTGATTTTAGTTTTCTCTCCTCTCCTCTCCTCTCCTTCTCTCCCAAAATTTCTCTCTCGGTGTTCTTTTTCTTTCTCGCATTGTGCCCTCACCCCCTCGAGCTCATCTTCTACAGTTCGCTCTCTCTCCTTATCTATCTCTCGTCGCATTCTCTTCTCCAGATTGCATTCTCATATCCTCTCCATTTTCTCTCTCTCTCTCTCTCTCACCTTCTCTCATTTATTCCGTTTCAAACCCCGTCTCCGTTTTATTTTCCTTCGAAATCGTCGCTTGTTTCGATTTCATCTCCCTCTCCCGAAATTTCCTCAACCATCGTTCTATCGTTCTCCCTCAATCACGTTTTTTTTCGTATCCTTTTCGTTCACAGTCTATCTTCTTCTTCCTTTCTCTCTCTTCTATTCCCTTTCTTAATTTCTCTCAAAATGTCGTCTTCTTCTGCCTGAATCTCCAGCTGCCCTTTTTCGATTCCTCCGTCTATCTCTACTCTCTCTCTCGATCTTCGTTTGCATTTTCTCTTAATTCCGTGTCTCCTCTTTCATTGCATTTCTCACGAATTCCTGTTTTCCCTCTTCTCACTCTCTCTTTTCTGTCCTCTTCCTTCCCATGTCATTCTCACGTTCCCGTCCCATTCTTCCGCTAGTCTCTTTCTAACAACCACTATTTCTTTTTCTCTCTCTCCCTCAGTTTTTTTCCTTTTTCTCTCTCTTCCGATTCATCTCTCACTTTTCTCTTTCGATTTGTCTTCAAATCATCCTTCTCTATTTATCTATTTTATTAATCCTTCTCTCTATTTATTTCCCATAAAAAGGTTTCATATCTAGCTCTTTATTTCCCCCATTTCTCCCTCTAATCTCCCAAACTCTCAACTCATCCTCTCTTCATTCTCCTTTCATGCTTTCTTTCTTTCTCCACGATCTAGATTCCCTTAATAATTCCTTCCATTACTCTTTGTATTCTGAAATTACGATTCTTGCATTTATAGGTTTACTTAAATCATCCTCAATCCATACAAAAATCTCTCCCTCTCATGGTCAACTCGGAGCGTTGACCCCCAAAACCTTCCCCATTACTCTCATCTCAACTCCTAATATTGATACTGTTGTGCCCTAGAATCCCTGTGAATCGACCTAGAAAACTATACACCTTCATTGTTTCTATCCGGTTTTAGTTTTCTTGAGTACAAATAGTAAATTTATCGGGCTTAAACACGACGACTCTGAGCCTATCATGTACGTGTGTTTTCAACGACCTCGAGGACTTTCTTCATCAGTGCCCGAGCAAGAACAAGAGGGAGAGACAGAGAGGCACGAAGGAAGTACCTCTCCTTGCTCGATGGAATTTTTTTCCATCACGCGAGAGAGATGGTGTTGTGAGAGAAAAAAAATGGACAGAAAAGAGCGATGAAGAGAGGAGAAAGAGAGGTGTGGGGGGGGGGACCTCTTCCTCCCCCTTACACGCGCACTTGGACGCGAGGGGAAGGACGCGATTCTATCCTCGCGATGGAGATTAACAGTCTCAAGAGGTGAGAGAGAGAGAATGAGAGAGGACGACCCGGTGAGGGGGAGAGAGAGAGAGCAAGAGAGAGTGATAGAGAGAGAGAGAGTCTCTCTCTTATCTTTTCCTCTTTTATTTTATTTTTTTAGTTAATTTTATTAAAAAATTAATATTCTTGACAAAGAATCAATGTCATTAAATGTTTATAAAATATTATTAATTTTGAAAAAATCAAGAATATTCTCTTAAACATAAAAATTATCATTTCAATAATTTTAAATCATGAAAACATGCATTTATGATTAGATTTTCAAGAAAAAGTGCATACAATGCATGCTATTAATGCATGAAATTGCATGTTATCACTTAGTCATTGAAGAATTAATTCATGACCAACTTACTCCACATCAACGTGTGTCCATCAAGGAAAGAGATGATGATCTTATTGTAAAACATAATGATCAAAGCTCGTTTGAGTATGATATATATCATGCTACACTAAATCCAACGAATGAGATAGACATCCCACTTCCATGATGGTGGCAATTTTCCTAAAAACATCCTCTAACGTCCATGATCAGGAATGTTGAAGATGGGGTGAGGAGAAGATCCAAAATTTGAGAGAAGATGAACTTTGCATTTTGATGAAATCAATTTTTATGTGTTTTATGTCATTGAAGTGTATCAATTTCATGTAATAACATATATTAGTTCATCGATCAATAAAGTGCTAACCTTAGGGTTGCATCGACAAGGAGCTTATCTAATGAGGTTAGACGCTTTGACACAAAGATGAGAGTAGAGAAAGAGGAGTGAATGTAGAATGGAGAGTGCGGAGATGAATGTGGAGTGATGATTTTGTGATTTTCTTGATGAATTAAGAAAGAAATCAGGATTGAAATGAGAGAATGAGATACTGAATGGTATTATACCTAACTATCAATCAAGTTGATTCATGACATGGTTATGTATGTGGTCCCTTGTCTTGAGACACAAAAGACGTCTTGTGGATGGATATGCGTGTTTTGATTATGAATTATGAATCCCTATCCTTGGGATCTCTAAAATATCGTATATTGAATATGATATGAAGTCCTCGAAAATGATTAGGTGGTCAAGATGGGATCGTCTGCCCTCAGTGTAAGACGAGATTAACTCAAGGAATGAGATACGATAAAATCCTTGGCCAAGGTAGTAGAAATATTAGGGAAGGCGTTCTCGATGATTTCCTACATGGACGAGTACTGACTTAAGTGACCATTAGGGTTTGACAATTGACCATACCCTAAGTCATTCATGAGTCTCGTGCGGATGAAAGATTATACATTCATGGTAATCGATGACGGAAAAGGTTTGTATAAGTGAGTTTTTACATACTCTATATCTCCTAGAGTACATGGTGTAGCTTGGCACCCAATGGGCTGACAACTCAACATATCGATTGGGTTAAATAAATTATTGATTAATTAATCTATATGTAGATGTGGATAATTAATTAATGTTGACCAATAAGGTGTTATTAGGTCTATAGAGTTATCAACTAGTAAGATATATGGACCTAGAGGGTCACACACATAAGGTACATGGATGTCGATGGATATAGACATAATTATGAGGGTTGTTATGAAAAAATTTCATACCAAATTTTTATAAATAAGGGGAGAATAACCACAACTCAAGGTGCCCATGCAAGCCTTGTAGGAATTCTGTCCTTTCTTCTCTTTCTCTCTTGGTGAAGAGCTTTGAAGAGGAGATCCAACCATCCGGAGACCGTATGGATACCGCTAGAGGCTAGACACTTCAATAGCTTGAAGAACTCTTTCAAGGAAACTATGTAAGTATATTTTCTCATACATACTAGATGATAGGATCATCTATTCTTAGTGTCTTAGTGTTTTGAATATCCGATTCAATGTTTTTCACTGCATTCGATGTTTTGATCAAAATTTAAAAGTTTATCGACCTCAAAACCTAACACAATTTGGTTAAATCAATTCTTAATTAATTATTCTATATGTTGATGTAGATAATTAATTAAGGTTGACCAATAAGGTGTTATTAGGTCAATAGACTTATGAACTAGTGAGATATATAGACCTAGAGGGTCACACACTTAAGGTCTATGGATTTTGGTGGATATAGACATAAATATGATGGTTTTTATTTAAACAATTACATATAAAATGTCTATAAATAGGGAGAGAATGACCACAATTCAAATTGCTCATGCAAGCCTTATGAGAATTCTCTTATTTCTTATCTTTCTCTCTTGATGTTTGCCCATTTAGCATGAATTAAAAAAACTAAAAAAAAATATGGACAATAAAGTTTGTTGAAGTGTAGAATAATCGAGGTGGCACAATCTGGGTGCTCCAAACTCCTTAAAAAAGACATTCCTATGGTTACACCCAAACTAACCTAGTGAAACCCAGTGGACAAATCCTCTTGGATAAATCTTGATGGATGGAGCCTAGTGAAACCCAATGGAAATTTTTTCCTTGAATTTCTTGATTGAAACATGTTTTGCACTCATTTTAGCTTATTTTGATCTTTTACAATCAAGCTTTTTATGAGAAAATTTTGAGAATTTCTCGCTTGAACTTCAAATTTTGGCCAAGAACATTTCAAGATGAAAATCCTTGATTTGATGATTAATTGGGTTTTTCTTAGCGGTTTTAGATTATTAAAGTCTTATTTTTGTTCATATTTCATTACTTAGTGGTACATTTCAATTCAAAATAGTAGATCAAGACAAATTCATCTATTTTCGACCATTTTCTCCCTCTTCCCCCGTCATTTTCTCTTTTAAACTTTTATCTATGTTTTCTCCTTTGATTGAACTCTGATTTGCGTCCCTTTTGATTCATTAGAAAGATCTATTTCTGTGATATCTAAATGTAAAATTTTCCTACATTCTCTTCACTTTTTACTATCTTAGTTTCCCAAACCCTAAATCTTTTTAAATTCCACTTTAGTTCTCCATAGATGTCGACCATTGTTGACTTATTGTATTTCAATTAATCATCAATTAAGTGAGTTTGGACTTTTTTCACCCATGATAGTGTGTTTTCAATGACTTCATGAAATCAGCTCATCAATCTCCTTCGCCATAGTATGATTTCTCACTGTATTTTCCTATGATTGTATATCTTGAGATAAGGATAGGAAAACAAGGTGGATTTCTCCCTACTTTGGCATGATTGTATATCTTGTGCTAACCTAGTAGGCTAAAATCGTGTGCTAATCAAATACATCCGATTGTGGTTCAATAGAATTGTATAACTCACTTAAATTAATGAACAAGGATCAATCCATTAAGAATTAGGTTTAAAATGTGACAATTTTCAACACTCAAACAAACTCCATCAAATTGGACAGAGAAAGTGGTTTAAATTTTGAGGAAAATGATATATTTAGAAAGGCAACTGTAAAATCTTTCTAACTACTCAATTTGCTTGGAATAGTTTCGTAAGTATCCATGTCTTCTTGCATTTCTTGCATATACAAAACTTGAGGAAAGAGAATAATGATGAGAAGAAGATGAAGAACCTGTTTAACAATTCAAGTTGAACTAAATGCTTTAGATTGCATAGTAGAGTTGTTTTTCTTTTTTCTTTTTTATGGATTTACAGATGGCATGAGAAGATATAGGATTCAATTACAGCCAAATGGCAAAAATTTTGTGGTAAAATTATTTTTATTTTAAAATATTTGAATAGTTAAAGTTTAATATTTTTTTTTGAAAGTTTTATAATCTAATACTGAATCTTTCTGAAATTTCGAAATATATTTTGCAAAATAGGGGGCAGCTCTGATGTGGCAATGCTGCCTCGTGGGGGTGCTGGCAAGCTAGCAGAGCCCACCCAGGCGCCAGTGGTGCCCGTGCGGCTCGCAAAGGGCCAGCCTGTGGTGCTCATGGAGCGTGTCCCCGTTGCGCGCGCATGGTGCCACATAAGCTCAACTACTTGGCTTTGCTTGATTTTAAATTCAAATTTACTAAAAGCAGGCTTATTATCTAGTTTTCTCTTATATTTTAGATAAATTCCGCGCGTGACTGAAGTTGCATAGGATATGTCACGCATGAGGAGCGCTCTGATTGGAGGCACAAATCTAAGCCCTTGGATCTGTGGAACAGGGTCCGTGGGATCGTAAAATTTTTTGGACCCACGGCATCATTTGGCATTGCTTTTACTTTCCACCAGTGAGTCAGAGAAACGAGTTGCAATATGATTGGGTGCCGTCTGTACGTCTGTGCTAGATGAATCACGCCATGACACTTGGCGCGCTCTGCGTGCTCAGATCTGATGTGGGAGAGTGTCTTTGCACTAGAGAGACGAAGACAGAGACAGAGAGAGAGAGATATAATTTTCCGAATAATTAAACAAGTTTGGAAATCCACTTAAGAATTTGCATAATTCCATGTTCTCTCTCATTCACGTGTTGACTTAAACCAATGGTTGAGACAGTACAGCAATCATCAATCATTAATCATCTCATTTTCATTAATCAATCCATTAAAATCCCAGAATTCTTTAGAAAGAAATTCACATTACCTTTTTGTAAGACCGTTTAGAAAACTGAAAAGAAGTTAGTTCTCAAGATAAAAAATATTCATCGGATCTCTCTCTGCACAATGTCAACCACTCGAGAGTTGACTTTGATCTCCTCTCTAAGTTTCACCCATTATCCTCTTTGACTTGAAAGCCAACGCTACTTATTTAAGATAAAAGTCCCTTCTAGTTAAAGAATCTCTTGATATTTGCATTCTCACTTTTTTCTTCTAATCTGATTCTTCTTAGTCCTCCTTGAGAGTTTGAGCGGCATACAACTGTAAAAGGTACTATATCTGAATTCTTGGTTTCAGCAATTAGCCGTATCTGTAAATATCATATTTTGGTCCCATTTTTGGGAGAACAGGCAACCATCGAGCAGTAATTTTCGCTAGATCGAGAATAAGACAGAGAGGGAGAGAGAGGAGAGTCTGGATCGGCGTACCAACCGTGGCACCGGTTGGTAAGACTGGAAAACGGGGCCGGCGGACCTCCTAATCGGGGGCAGGGATGTGAGACGAAGAGGTCAGGAGTGTGGGGAAGAGAGAGAGAGGAGGGGACTCATTCATAGAGTACAATCATTTAGATTAAGATCCAAGATGACCATGGACTATCTATTTCTCTCTCTCTCTATCCCCTTCTCTCTGTCCATCTCACCAGTTCACCTGTCTTACTAGATATCACCACTTCATCTCTCTTCAGTGACAGCCCTCAATCGTCTCGGACTCCCTCCTCCATTTCATTTTACCCGACCACCCATCGGATTTTCTGGTCGGGTCATAAAGAGAGAGAGGATGCGTAACGCGGGTTAAAAAAGGGGGAGTGCTTAGAGAGAGAGTGGCAGAAAGCGCGTAAGGAAACGATCCGTAGACTGATATAATAATACGGATACCCAGCAGTCGCGGGCTACAAGTTGCTTCCATCTGCAGCCACTTCGACCGCCCCCTCCCTCTTTCTAGAGAGAAAAAGCTAAAAAAGCAAAAAGAGCTGCTGACCCATCACACCGCAGCTAACACCACCCCCCTCCCACCTTTGATCTCTAATTTACCCTCCCACCCACTGCTCCACCCTAAAAAACTTTCACGGGTACAGAGCGCGCAGACCCACCATCAGCAAAAATCCAGGAAACACCCACCAAATTATCAAACCTCAGAAGCGGAAGTTCTTCCCGGCGTAAGTCCGCCCAAACTGCCAATCGGCAGGCGCCAGGTTCCACGACGTCGAAGTCCTGTGATCGCTACCCGTCACACGGAACGACAACGCCTGACCCACGAGCACCGCGTTTGACTGCCAATTCTGCCCCCAGTTCCTGCTCATCGATATCCACCCCGTCTTCGTCCCCTTCACGCTCACCTTCACTATATCACCAGCTCCTGCCACGTTCGTGACAAGCACCAGATTAAAGTACTTGAACCCGTTAATTGTGAATCTAATTCCACCTGGCTTCTTGCACGGCACCCTGCAAAAACACAAAAGTCAACAGGAGTAAAAGATATCGAGAGAAAATTCAAATTATAAATTAGTGAATTAGAGAGATAAAGAGAGAAAGCTCACAGAGAGAAGGTTAGAGCGAGTTCGTGAGAGATAGAATGTTAGAGAGAGAAAGCTTAGAGAGATAGTAGACCTGCGATAGGCGACGGGAACAATGCCGGCGCGGTATTCGGCGATCTTGAGGAACATGGGCATGGCGAGATCGAAATGGGGCCGAGGAGGGTTGCACCAGCCGCCATTGTCGGAGGGGAGAGCGTAGTTTGGAGGGCAGAAGTTGGTTGCAGTAATGAAGATGGAAGGACTGCCGGAATGGCACCACTTGGGGTCGTCAGCGCACTTGAGTTCAAAGCACGCGCCGCATCTGAGTCCGTCATTGAAGAGAGCTGTGCTGAGGGCTGCAGTCTCTACGCCATATCCTTGGCTATAGAGGTTACCGTATCCACAAGCTCCACCTAGGAATAGAAGTTCGATGTATTAGAAAAGGAATAAAATGGGAGGAAGAGAAATGCAGGTTACCCATTGTGCCGGAGGCATCGCTGCCGCCATAGAAAGTGGCGTGGGCACTCTGCCACGGCCCGCCGGTGAACGCGCCTGGAATGCGGGCATTTACCAGGGAAATGTAGGCTGTGAGAAGGGCCGTAGTCACCACCAGAATGCCCTGGGACGCCATGGTTGTAGAAGGAAGAGCGCTGTCAAGCGTAGGCTCAACTGGTACGGCGGAATGTTGGGAGGGAAGAAAAAAGAGGAGGAACGTGGGCTACTTATAGCTGGCACGTGAAGGGAGAGAGGTTAGGGTACAAAGGAGGGTGGGAACTCGGAAGGAGGGTAAGAGGGGGAAAGTGGGAGGGAACATTTTTTTTTGGGATATTTACGGATTTCCCCCTCTACTTTCTGACAATGTGGAAACGGGAATTCCACTGGTTGAACAAACGGCCTGTCGCCGTCAAGTAACGGCGTGCATGGGACCCATGTCTATCCTCGTGAACCCCGACGGCCAATGAAGCTGTGTTAAGTGGGTCCCGAACCGTACGAGGACTACTTAGTCATTGCTGAAAGAAAAAGGGACCGGATTCGAAAAATGTCTACTACCCTAGGAAGCTGTGCCTCCACCGACACACCGCCCCTAAATAATTACCGGATTCGTACGGGGTCAAAATGGGTATTGGACTGATGAATCAGCCACATGGCAGTCCTTCATTGGCGGACGTAAAAAATTGGATAGAACTCATTGTCCGGTCACGTCCAGTACACGTGGAAAAGATCCGCCGACATTTACCTTCCATCCATGTGATCGGAGTAATCGACGGCGGGAAAAGACCGGCCGTTGCGCCGTTCCCCGCGCGAACTACCTGAACGTGGCCTCATTATTACCGCCTACTTTTATTCGCTCCGGTCGCCGACGGCACCGTGATCCCCGGCGCCGGCGCCGGAGATCACGGCCCACTCTTTAAACGGCTGAGATTCTCTCCAGGTCACGGGATTGCGGCTCTCAATCCCCGCCGCCGATGTCGAGCATATCGCCAACTAAAGCTAGAGAACTACGCATGGCATTGTTGAGATTCTAGGTCTTCTCGGTCTTCTCGGATTCCCCTGGTCCAGCTGCCAAGTCATCATCTGAGTCAACGTTTGACTGAATGTTCACTGTTTCGATGTCAAACTCCCTGCAGAGGGAACTGTTTCGACGGAAAATGATTTCTCGTAAAGGCAGTAAAAGATTGTTCGAAGTTTGTAGTCAAACCCGCCAAACTTCAAATCTCCCCTTCACAGCAGACGGTCAACAAATGCCAATAATCTCGCTGAACTGGTCGATGGGCCGCAGGAGTAGAGCTGAGTCAACGAGTGTGAACGGTCAGAAGTAGAATTTTCGGTGACCGAGCCTGTTCCTTTTGGTCTTTCTAAGGAATTGTCATGTGGGCTTCATTGTTCTAAATGAACAAACCCAATAAGCAAACCCAAATTCTCCATGAAGGTGAACGGAGCGAATAGATGTTTGTTCTAGCGAGTCAACCCGAAGTCCACCTGTGAAGACCTTCTAGGACGACTTTCTTCAAACAGGGCGCGGGGGGAGAAGAAATCTCCTTAACAGTAATGAGTGCTTGTTCGCCAGATTTCTTCTACAGGGAAGCGCTGCGCCTCGGCTACGTGGCGAGGTCTGCCTTCAAGGTTCGACCTAATCCGTTTCTATTACCTGATACGGCTACGCGGCGAAAAATTTGACGGTCTCGTGTCTTCTCTCCGCAGCTTCTGCAGATGCAGAAGCAGTACAAACTAATATCCCCCGGAGCTTCGGTTCTCGATCTCGGCTGTGCGCCTGGGGCGTGGCTTCAGGTCTATTTTCCCAATTCCTCGGTGAACTCTTTGCGGAGAAATTTAAATTTCTCATTATTAATTATACTTTTAGGTTGCCTGCCAGGGTTTAGGGCCCATGGAGAAAGGAGGCGCTATCATAGGCATCGATATCAAGGCAAATTCATTCCCTTGATGGAGTTTTTCTTCGTTTTAAATAAACTTTTTTTTCTTTGTTAAGTTTTTTTAATTAATGGCATTAATTTCATTAACACGATTTCTTTAATTCTTTAATATTCTCTTCTGGATAATTACTATAGTTCACATTGTTGCTGTGAAGCAGAAGGTGAAGATTCCCGGTCTTCACTGCGATTCAAGAGTGAAGACCGCCTGCGCTGACGTCATGTCTCTCTCTAGAATTCAAGCGCGAGATCTTTCTCCTCAGGTTTTCTTCATCTCTATCCAGAAAGTTACGGCTCATCGAAGCTCATTCATTCTCTCTAGCAACAGGGGAGTGGGTTTTCCGTTATACTATCGGATATGTGCCCCTCCATTTCTGGGATTCCTGCCAAAGATGCTGCCTTGTCTTGCGAGCTAGGTGCAAGAGCGGTATCGCTAGCCGTTGGGAGCCTTGACTTTTCCGGATTTGACTGCGGCGTTGACCTTGGGGATGGCTCTTGCGGCGGTGTGCTCAGGGCTGGGGGCAACCTCGTTGTTAAGCTGCTTGAGAGCGATGACACGAGAGGTGAGCATCGAACGGCGTTGTTGAGCACCGGACTGCAGGTTTTTAAGCATTTAAGTGGTTGGACGGTGTTCATTGCGCTGACTTGTTGTTGGGTCGTCTCAGAATTCGCCAAGTTATGCAAGCCGCTGTTCGAGAAGATGTCTTGGACGAGGCCCAAAGCGACGAGATCGAGCTCCAGAGAGATCTACCTTGTATGCCAAGGCTTCCGGTAGGGGGAGGGATCGGGATTTCAGCCCAAAGATATCATTGATGAATTACTTAACCAAGAGTAACCAGCTAACTTGGTTGAGATTACTTGGCGTCGGTAATCTATATGATCCGAGTGAACGTCACTTTCTTTGATGGTTCGCCAGGAACCCGATAGAACCCTCTCTATAACTTCTCTCTAAAAACAATCCCCCGTCTTTCTCTCCCTTCTCAACAACAGTTCAGCGCCTTTATCTATATTTGGTCCGTACAATTCTGCGCCGCTTTTGATATTAATTTAGGGGTTAATTGCCCCATCTATCCCAAACTTTTAAAGTTTTCCCTAATCTATCCCAAACTTTTTTTTCGCCCCATCTATCCCAACCTTTTTTCTCTTTCCTCAATCTATCCCAACCGCTGACATGGACTTAAATTAAGTCCAATTGGCGCCCAGCGTCGTGTCCACGTCAGCCGCCTCCCTCCCTCTGTCTCTCTTCCTCCCTCTCTCTCCCTCCCTCCCTCCCTCTCTCTCCCGCCCTCCCTCCCTCCCTCCCTCCCTCCCTCCTGGTCTCCCTCCCTCGCTCGCTCCCGCGTCCCGCCCTCCCCCCCCTCCCTCTCTCTCCCTCACAATGCTCGTGGCAATCAGTGCAAAATGCCGGGCGTCGCCAGCATACCACAGTCGAAGGCCCTCACTCTCTCCCTTTATTATTCTATCAAAATTAAAGACTGTAACTGATTTGTTTTACTCTCATTGTCCCGTCGCTCTTTCCATCGCCATAGCAGGCAATAACTCTCATAATTCATGGCGGTGCAGGAAGCTTGGCTAGAGAAGATGCTGACTACGCTGGAGACCAAAGAGAAGGAGAGGATATCGAGAGATGAAGAACGTTGGAAAAGAGAAGCCGCGAGCCTCGAGGAATAGCACAGATTCTGGGCGAAAGAGTGGGCGTGGATCGAAGCTCGGGACGTCGCCCTTGTGGAGGCCTTGGAGAGACTCAGCGGACTGATCGGCAGTTCATCCCTTGTGACAAACCAGCGAGCATCACAAAAGGGTGAAGCATAAATGACGAAGTACCCTCGTTGAGGAAATGATTTTCATCCCTTTGTGATTTATAGTACATTTCACCTAGCGAATAATCCTCCACAAATTCCAAAGGCGATCGTATTGAACTCCTAATTATCCAGTCAAGTAGATTGACGCATTATTTATCAAGAATTTAGAGCCACTAAGCTACCCGTTTCATCAACAGTGACCTCTGAGGCCATTACTCTCTCTCTCTCTCTCTCTCTCTCTCTCTCTCTCTCTCTCTCTCCAGCTACAGCAAATTATATACTCGCAGGCGTAGAGGTTTCTGTAGGCAGGGTCACGGACCACCGTCGCGAGGAAAAGCGGCGAATTCCATGGCGACAAGATGAAACAGCGCAACAGGAAGAAATACTTCATCGCAGATTCCGGCAGCACACGAACAAGAACAGAAAATCACTAGCACTGAAGACAACGCGATCAAAACCTAGGGAAACAACAAAAAAGAGAGAAAAAATCACGATAGCCTGTTGAGTGGATCCATCGTCGTCGAAGGCGACGGCTGATGCGGTAGGTTCTATTGCTGGGTGGAAGCTTGAGAGGATTTCTTCCTCTTCTTCTTCTCGTAGCTTATCCCTCTCGCTTTTAGCCTGCAACTCTCTCACTTCCCTCACATAAAGACGAACTGCTCGAGCACCAAATGGGTTAGCCTTTGGCTTCTCGCCGTTTTCTTCGTAGGCGGCGCGAAGTCACCCGATGAGCGCGTCTAAGCTTCCCCAAGCTTGTCTTAGAGGGCATGGACATGGCACCGGAGGGCTAGGGTGACCGAAGAAAGGGCACACATGAATGTGCACCTTGGTCTTCCCGAATTGATCCAAGTACCGGAGAAATTCCAGCATGTGGGCGCCGCTGCAGCGAGAGAGAGATAGCGGGGGGCGGTGATTCCTTAGGTACTGTCCGAGAGAGGGAGGGAGGGAGGCCGGGAGAGAGAGGGAGGAGGGGGGGAGGGCGGGACGCGGGAGCGAGCGAGGGAGGGAGACCGGGAGAGAGAGGGAGGAAGGGCGGGAGAGAGAGGGATGGAGGGAGGCCGGGAGAGAGAGGGAGGTAGGGAGGCCGGGAGAGAGAGGAAGGGAGGGAGGCCGGGAGAGAGAGGGAGGCGGGAGAGAGAGGGAGGGAGGGAGGGAGGGAGGGAGACGGAGGGAGGGAGGCGGCTGACGTGGAAATAACAGCTGACGTGGACACGACGCGGGCGCCAACTGGACTTAATTTAAGTCCATGTCAGTGGCTGGGATAAATTGAGGAAAGAGAAAAAAGGTTGGGATAGATGGGGCGAAAAAAAAGTTTGGGATAGATTAGGGAAAACTTTAAAAGTTTGGGATAGATGGGGCAATTAACCCTTAATTTAGTGATAAATGTTCAATTCGCAGGCTTAAGGATACGCATTTGATATAACCAAGCAGACAAGTGATGACATACTTGAACGAGAAGTGGGCTTCATCTTCATCACTTTTGACGGGAGTGAGGTCTTTTGAGCTTTCCGAGAGTCAACCAAACTGGATCTCTCCGGAGGAAATGGGATGCCAATGGGAGGGTAAACAGGTCGGTGAATGAAGGACCTCGACCCCTCTTTTTATAGAGCTAGAGGTAACTTCGGCCTCTAATATTCATATAATAGCTAGCCCATTAATAACGAAAACACGAATAAATGACCTCTGCAAGTTAGTTAACCCCTGCACTTTAGTAGATGTCTGAATCCCTGATTAACCTTAAATGAATCACTTCAGAGGGATTTTGATGATAGCCCACTTAGGAAATTAAAGCCCAAAAATTGAATACCCCGGTGATCACATGATTGATTGATTTTTCTGCATCGACTAAATGATTTGATCGCATTTTGTATGCACCAACTGACAAAAGCAAACAGTAGAACACCGGAATTGCTGACCAGTCCAAAGAATGTTGATAATCCTTTGACCCTACAAGACTTACTAAAGCCAGAGTGTGAACTGCTAATCATATCTCCGAGGTTTTATCATGCATTGGGATTTGAAGAAATAATGAAATGAGCTATAGATTGTTCGTGGGCTTCAAAGCAAAAGGAAGAGGGGGGCATCTTCTTTTCTCCTTCCATGCTTGTCCAACTCCCATGGAATTAGGAAACAAGATTCAATTGAATGAGTTTAGTACAAGCACTTATACAATTATATACTGCTTCATTTTTTTCTTTGTGTTGGACTAATCATCTATATGGTTTTGAAGTCTTTCTTACAAAGCCTATGTCCCTTCACCCAATTATAGGATGTTATTACCAAAAAGAGGAAATTTTCTCGTTCCTTTTGATTGTGAAGGCCTTCACCATCGTAATTAAAGGGGATGAGCTAATAGAGTGAAAAAATTGAGATATACTCCTCTAAGTGCTTCATTTCTTACACATCGAAACTGAATTTATATGGAATGCTTATCAATCAAGTTTGTTGAACATCTAGAGAAGCTCAAGATGCACTGTTGGGCCACAGTGGTAATGAAAGTTCAACTCTCCTAGGAGGGTTAGTTTAGGAGATTATTGACATTCTTGATCCTTTTCCTCTTTATTTTATCATATTTTTTACCGTGTGTAACAGACACTTAGGTGCTGAGAAATCATAACCATCTGATCTGATCATGTGGGACAAGCCATCAAGCATGGTCATGAACTTAACTGAAGGACAAGACATGTGGCGATAGTATAGGGTCTTCATTAGTTTTAGGCACAATTATGTGATGTCATCGCAGCCATCAGATTTCACTTAAAAATAAATGTAGAGGCCATGCCATTTTAAGACTCTTTGAGATGTCCTTCATCAATGACACAAGCTATCTTCTCCAAAAATTAGTAGATCAAAGGAGAGATTAATCGAATTGAACTTCGGACAAATGGTCTTCTCCAAAAAAGTAGTGAATTGAGCTCAAATATCATCACACTCTAAATCAATCAAACCTTTCTTAGCTAATGAAGAAGCTTAATTTAGGGATCTGGAGCTTTAGATAAAGAAAAAGTTTTTTGATGGTCCAATGATAGGAAGCATCAATCTCGAAGTTGACTTAGCTTATTCAAAATATCAAACCACAAAATAAGCACTTAACGATAAAAAAATTTCAATTAAGGCCCAAAAATCAGGAAACCTATAGAATAGAAACTCCCCACTCAAATATTCAAAAGAATATCAATCACTCAAATAAAATCAAGGAGGTTGTTCATAACCATAAGGAAGAACTACACATTTTTCTGTATACTCCTTTTGTTCTCTCTGTATAATTATCATCTTGGTTGCCCAACAGTGATTGGTTTCAGTGAAATGTCAATAGAAGGCATCCGTTCTTGCTTAAGAGTGTTTTGGTTTGAAATCAGGTATTTTTGAACCAGAAGGTCTTGAGGAACCTCTTGGTTGCAAGTAGCAAAATTGTCAATCCTCGACCTACTTGAGAACTACTTGAATTCAATCCATAAAGAATATGAGTAGATTAATTTTTTTGTGAGTAGATTATATCACTTATCACAATCTAATCCTATCCAACTCTAATCTTATTTCTCATAGATATTCTTAAGTATTTCATATTAGATAGAACCATTTATCATGTAGTACTAATAACTTATATCATCTCTCATTTCCAAACTTCTCATCTACAAAATATTTTTGTTCTCATATTATTATCTTCAAAACTCTCTCAAAATATTTCCTTTTGGATTCAACCCTTGCTTATCCTAAACTAAGAGGAGTATGGAAAATTATAAATATTTTTCTATGTATTTTATTTCTTCCAATGGCATTAAAATAGACATATAATCTAGTTCAGCAAAATCTATGTTGGTTGTCTCTTAGAAGGTACATGAAGAAGTCCACTAGAAAAATGTTGAGCTTTAATAAAAAAAGATTATAAGGCAAGTTTACCCTTAAACCAGGCAATGAAAAAGGGGATGTTTTGTGCAATTATGTTGGGATAGTGACAGTGAAGAGTCATTTCTCTTATTTGGAGAGAGAGAGAGAGAGATGAATTTAATTGACCAGGAGTTTCTCTATCTATTGATGGATTTGAATATCCCATGGTAGCTCATGATTATTCATAGAATCTTCCTTCTCCTATTTTTGTATCCCGTTTTGTGAGTTTCTCTTATCCCCTCTCTTGGTTCTATAAGAGAAGATATTAGAGTTACCTTGTGTGGATGTTTCAAGCATCCTATTTAGTGACATTTTATTCTCCGCTATTTGAATATAGTGGAAAAATGATTAAAAAGAGTTGCTGAGCATTAGGTGCTCCTTAAGCATCCATCTTCTTTTGAAGTTATTGATATGCCTAAAAATATAGTCAATGAATGCGCAAGTTCACGTATCAAAAATTATACTTAACTCTTCAAATTCAATTTTTAAATTAGAACAGTGATGAGTTGAGGTCAAATCCACATGGAGGAAGGTTATAAGATTCAAATCAAGAAATATTTTGATATTTTTAGATTTAGAAAGCAGAGATGATCGATGTAAGGAAGAAGACGTACACGAAAATGAGATGAACTGATCAAATGCTTCCAAACTCCTTTCTAAGATTGAAAACCCTTGATCGATTTGTGAAAAAATGATTTTTTACGATTTGAAAATATAACAATATTGATAAAAAGATCGAAAAAATAGAAAATTTGATGGGAAATGGTTTTAATCTAACGATTCATGATGAAAACACACTTTAGTGATGTTCTCTAATCAAAACTTACATTCACGAGTTATTAAATGCACCCGATGGACTTCTGCGGATGTGTGACATCATTTCATACATTCGATGAAGATCGAACGGTTACCCTTACATGACAATTGATCTTCACACGATGACACGACTCAATCCACATGCTCCATCGAGGATCCGACAGCTAGGACTTATCGATGGCGATTCATCTCCTAAGGATTAAAACACCCAAAATTTTGCCTATTTATGCTCTCTCTCTTCGATAGAAAATGTATTCTCATATGTTTCGAGCAATCGAAATTGTTTAGATATCTCAATCTTTAAACCTCTTGCTTTCGTCCTCTTCTAGATTGATTTCTACATCCAAGGAGTGTTTGAAAGTGAGATTTCATTGAGAGAATGAGGAGAGTTTGCCTCTTGAACACTGGATTTTTGTTTTTCAAAATGCAGAATGAAAAGCCTTGATCCAACGATGAATTGGATCATTGCGAGCACGATTTTTGGTAAGTTTATGTGTTTTCTCCCTAGTCCTTCTTCCTATATCATTAGCTTTCAATTTTGAATTGTAGATTAGTCGAATTTTACATAATTTCTCTGTTTTCTCTCTCTTTGCGATTGATTTTTCTCTCTAAATTTTGCTACTTGATTTCTCCGTGAATACTGATCCAAATTGAGAAATTTTTTATTTCATGAATTTTCCTTGGAGTCTGCTATCCAAATCTACTATAATCCCTAATTTCTCACATCATTACTTATCTAATTTAATTGAATTTGAAGAATACCTCAAAAAATTCCCTATTTCTTTGTGGATTCAACCCTTATTTACCATTTTACTATTCAATTTTTATGTAAAACTTTAAATTGGTAAGTTTGGAACTTGTTTTAACACACATTTGTGTGTTTTCAACGACCTCACAAATTCGTATCGTTAGCGAGCCCATATATTTTGCCCAGACTTTGCATCTTGCATTGAGCACAAGGAATGAATAGAAAAGAGACTAAACTCACTAAAAATGATATTCATACACTAAGAATGATCAATCTTTGCCTTCTTTCCTTCTAGATAGCCAATATTAGAAGCACACAATGAAAAATTAAGAACCATTATTTTTTTCATCCCATATTTATAATCAATTGTGATAGATTTGTAGAGTCTGAAATGACAATCATGCCCATGAAATTTCAACCCTTAACTCGAGCAAGATCATAAGATATCTCGATTTAAATTTAGAGCATTTCTAGCCTTTGATTTGTATTTCTCTCTCCTCAACTTACATCGGTCAACTCGCTCCAGCCCGCTCAAACTTTACTAAAAAATAAAAAAAATACACTAAATACCCCTCTCTTCTCTCCTCTCTTTTCTCTTCTTATCTCTCTCTCTCTCTCTCTCTCTCTCTCTCGCGATGGCGAGAAGCGATCAAAGCGGGCGTGATAGGAAGGATGTTGATGCGCGTAGTAGTGGGGGAAAGGAAGAAAAGGGGAGTGATAACATGCATATTTAACTCTAATTTTCATCATAATTAACTATTATTAATGCATAATTTTGGTCTATGTGATGCATGTTATCATCTTTAAATGAAATTTTCTTCAATTTAAGGCTAAATCACTTTATTCCATATTTTTTTATCAATTGAGCATTCTTATGTGTTTTAAGTGTGTTTGACCCTTTCAAGGGTCAACCCACTTATGATTGATCTAAAATTGTGGTTTTAAATATTTCAAGACTTAAGTGAATGCATGAAGGTTTAAGAAGAGTAAGAAAAGAAGAGTGGAAAAAGGAATTAGCTTAGTTGACTTTACAAGTCAACTAGGAATTAATTCACTCATAATTATGTTTTTTGTGTAATGTTTTATTTCAGAACATAGATTTAAAGAGGATCAAATTCTTGATCCAATGAAGAAAATTTCATGCAAAAAGGAGTTCTAGAAATGAAGTTATAAATTTTTTAAAGTTAACTATTTTTTTGAAAATTTTCATGATTTTTCAAGAATTTAAGAGATTAAAATGGCAGAAAAAGGGGTTTATTAATCGTGGGACCCACGTGGCAATGTGGACACGCGGCAACGCCACCTGGGCTGACACGGACCCACGTGGGCGCCTACATGGCATGCAAGCTAAGGGTCAAGTGGGCAAGTGGATTGGACTGACGAGCGGAGACCGCGAGGTTGTCGATTTCACACGGTCTCGTGTCAAAACAAAGTCCAAACTTACCAATTTGATGAAATTAATTCGAATTGAGGGGTATAATGGTAAATAAGGGTCGAATCCACAGGGAAATAAGGAAATTTATGATGATCTCTTCGAATTAAATCAAATCGGACGATCAATTGATGATAGAAATTGAGGAAAATGGTAGATTATGAAAGAGAACTTCAAATCGTTTCCATGAAATCAAAAATCATCGAATTTGACTTTGATTTCGCGGAGAAATTGAAGATCAAAGTGGGGAGAGATTTCCAAAAATTAGAATCACGATTTTGAGGAAAATTAATGGAAATTGAACTTAAATTCCTAATCTAAATAGTAATTAAACATGAATAGATGAAAGATTAGTAAAAACCGACTCCACTAACCCTCGATTGCAATCGGATTAACCCAATTATTCGTCGGGATTAAGGCTTTTCATCGAAAATCCAGAAATCGCGATCGACAATTTCAAGCTTCGATTTCTCCTCCGTCTCTCAACTAAATCTCGATCTTAAGCCCTCCAAGGATGCGGAATTGAGTGTAGAAGAGGTTAGGATTGAGAGATTCAAGAAGGTAGGTATCTAAACAGATCAATTGGATTGATTCTTTCTCGAATGCTTTACAAATCGGAAGAACATCTCTATTTATACTGATTTTGGGCGTAACCGTCCGATGGATTTCAATCGACGGTTCAGATGAAACAGTTCATTGTGAACCATTTCAATCATATCGCAGCCCGTCAGTGTGCGTTATAAAATGCATCAGATCACTCCCGTTGAATCGCGATTTGACGGTTAGGATGCGTCGCGCGCGTTTCAATCCTGACCGTTATAACTCTTTTAATTAAACACGTGCGCTGATGATGATCCGGTGGTCCTCGTGTCCACTTCATCAACGTGTGACGATCCCCGTTCCTTTTAATCCAACGCATCGCCTTCAACCACGTGTCCTGCACACTTGAAACATGAGTCAATTAGTCTCACATGGATAAAATGAATGGAATATATCGGGTTTATAATGCGGCGCGAATATGAGGGTTAGCAAAATTCCGAATACGGAATGCTTATATGTACTATAACCCTAAGTAATATGATATATATATATATATGTATGTGTGTGTGTGTGTGTGTGTGTGTCACATTGCGCCACGCAGGTGCTCGCGTGGGTCACGTGGCTCTGCCATGTGGCCCTGAGTCCCACGTCGCATCCACGTGGGTCCCTGCGTGAAAATTAACCCCTTTTTGCCATTTTTAAATTGTTTTTATCATTTAAAAATCGACAATAAATTCAGAAAAAATCTGGAAAAATCCCTAAAATTAGAAAATTCATAACTTTCAATATATAACTCCAAATTAATCCAAATTTCTTTCATTTGATCCAAAATTTAATTATCTATCATTTTAAAAAGTCAAAATTAATAAATAATGAGAGTTTTAATTTCCATTTCAAAAATACATTTATTCTTTAAAGATTTTAACTTAAGAAAATGTAAATAAATGTTTATAAAGTGATTTCTCTCATTATTTTAACTTTAAAAACATCTATAATCTCAAGTAAAGATGGGTTATAAAATTATGTATCTTTAAATCATCATATTTAACCCTAATTTAAAGTATTTTTTAGATTATAATGACTTTTTCATGGAATGATAAAAAAATACTCATAACTATGATAACATGCATGGAAATGAAATCATTTATGCCTTAATATGCATCAATAATTATTTTTTATCATGTCTATTTAGCATGTTATCATGGACCCATGGGTATAGTGGGCCTGATGTTCGGTAGAGATAAAGGGGGGGTGTACTAGGCCCAATGGGCAACACAAGGTGATAAGGGCGTTTGCCTTTATATAGGCACAATTTCCCTTTCTTTTCTTCCATGAGGGACTAAATGCTTCTTTATGTTCACAGGCGATGTGGCAATGCATGGAGCGTTGGATTAAAACGCGTGAATAAAGACGTGTTGAGCTGGTGGATTTTTGTCCACCAGATCACGATCAAATGCACGTGATAAATTAGAGATGTCAATCACATTAGTGAAATCTAACGGCTGCGATTTCATTTCGCAATCAGTGAATTGTGGAGTGACACGGGGCTGCATGTGGATGCTCCGATAAACATCCAATGGTAGAAATTAAGGAGGAAGTGGGCCCACATCGTGGGATCATGGTCCACTTATCGCATGCTATGTGGCTTCATCTGAGCCATTCAAACTCTTTAAGCAAAATGGACGGTCTGAATATCAAGCTATAATTCTTCTATAAATCAATGTTCTCTCTTACGGAAATGTAACTCTTGATTAAACATGAAATTAAGCATTTTGAAGGAAGATCTCGAGTTCTTCCTGATTCTCTTGCGTTCTAGACTCAATCGCACATGGATTGAGACAAGTTAATCATGAAGATTGTGAGAAAACGTTTGGAAATCGTCCCTTGAATGTCGAAATCATGACAAAGAAGGAATCAGAGAAATTCTCAGTAATCAAAGCAATTTGGGGCTCAATCTTCGTGTCAATCGGGTTATAGTGTGATTCCTTTATAATCCTTGCATTTTAGATGGTTTAGATTAGATTTAGATAGGTAATTATAGTTTAGGAATCAAATTTTTGTCATTCACTAAAATTTAGTCGCGGAATTTTGCTAATTTTTGAACAAGGCTTTCTCCCTGATCTTAAGTCCAATTCAATGAAATTTTCTTTCTTTGGATTCCTTGTTCAGTCAGCTTTCCGTGAATATCTAATTTGTCAACTTTCATCAAGGTTTGACCCTTCAATTTTTTGTTTGACCAACTAGTGTTCAAAATCAATCCAAATTTGGGCATTGACTTTCGAGGGCTATTACTACAAATATAGAAAGTGAAATTTGGGCACTGATAATTTTGGTGTCTTTGGAATCCTCAAATCATGATCTCTCTATGCACAAGTGATTTTCTAGATTTGGATATCTTTTGATAAGTCAATTTAAGGATTTTGACAGAAATCTTCATTTCGATCAAAATTTTTATTGAATCACAGTAAATCCAATTCTTCTCTAAAAATCACAATCTTTATATCAAAATTCTTCTCTTTCTCTCTAATTTCTTAAAATATAATTTTCATAATATTTTCTCACCTTTTTCTCTCTAATTTTCCATAAAGTCAAAGTCTAGTTAAAGTCAATGCTTTGACCTTGACTTTTGAGTTTTCCTCTCCAAATCTGCTTCAAAATTCTTAAAATATCTCCTCTCATACATTAGTACTATTTCCATCGATAAAATAGCATACGTATTTCTTAAAAACCCTAATTAGACTCAAGTTTGACCAAGTCAACTCTTCGATAAACGTCAACCTTGCTCTTTGTGGTTCATCCCGATCTCATCACTATACTTGATTTCATATTCTTTAAATCATTGTGAGTTTGAAATTATAAATTTTGTTTGACCGATGACTGTGTGTTTCAACGACCGCATTAAATAGTTGCGTCAGGTAGGCGAACTGAAATAACCCTCTGACGAGACGAATATGTGAGGTCATTGAATACTCGCAGAGACATGTCAAAAACAATTCTAAACTCACCAATTTTGATAAATAATGATGAATTAGATAATATAGAGGTGAATAAAGGTCGAATCTATGGAGAATTAAGGTATTTTGTAGGTGTTCTTCAAATTTTGATCAAATCTAATGATGAATTGAGGTGAGAAATTAGGGATTTTAGTAGATTTTGAAAGAGAACTCAAAGATGAATCCAAAAAATTAAAAACCACTTGATATGGATTAAGACTTGTAGAGAAATGAAAGAGCAAAAATTAGGTAGAATTTCCTAACGCAAAGAGAGATAAAACTGAAATTAAATCTAAAATTATCCTAATCTACAGCTTGAAATTAAAAGATAATGATATGAGATGATATATTAGGATGAAAACACAATCTTGCCCAAACTCACGATCAAATTGATCCAATTGATTGCCGGGTGAAGGGCTTTTCATTCGGTGAATTCAAAGACAAAAATCGGCATTCAAGAGGCAATTTCTCCGTATTCTTTCGACGAAATCTTGATTTTAAACACTCCATGGATGCAAAAATGAGTTTGGAAGAGGAAAAAATCAGGAGATTCAATGACTGAGTTTTCTAAACAGTTTGATTTATTCAAAACATCCAAGAATACATTTCTCATCAAAGAGAGAATTTATAATGTTTTGAACTTGGGCGTAACCGTCAGATCTTCTCCTTGATGAGATCAACTTTCGCGATAGAATCTGAAGAGGTGAATCGTTATGATTAAGGTGCGACTGTCAGATCTTCATCAGTGTGTCACGATCGCACAACGTGATCGCGTGAAGAGAGAGTGTCGCGAGATCTCATCGTCAGATCATGAATTGACGTTTTAGATTCTCAAATGGCGCTTTAAATCTTGGTCATTATAACTCCTCAGTTGAACAACCATGATTGATCCGTTTTAATAAATCGAATCGTCATCCATTCAGATGTTGCCACCTTCCCTCATAATAAAGTGAAAATGAGGGGCTGAGATTAAATCACATTAATTCACGTCGATCAGACGATTTTGAGTGCGCCACGTCACCTACAAAAAGATAAAACAAAACATAGTTCCACATGAAAGAATAAATGCATTTCGACGGGTATATAAGTAAAGTGTATATATTGGGCTAAAAAAATCCTTGATGGATGCTTAACTCACTAATCACACTCACGCACACATGCGCACACGCGTGCACACAAGTACGCCACGTGGCAACACGTCACTCCGTCGCCGCGTTAGCTGCCATATTAGTGCGAGATAAAAATTTAAATTTTTTTAATTTAAAAAAATCTAAATAAATCTAAAATAAATTCAAAAAAATTCAGAAAAATTCTAGAAAAATCCCTAAAATGAGAAATTTCATAAATTTCAAAGAAACTATAAATTAATCTAAATTTATTTTTTTGGATCATGTATTAAATAATCTATCATTTTAAAAAGTCATATTTAATAAATAACGAGATAATAAAATTTTATTAAAAAAATACACTCATTTCTCTTAGAAAATAAAACTTAGAAAAATAAACGAGTGTATAAAAAAATTTTCTCTTATTATTTAAGATTAAAACTTAATGATAATCTCAAATCTAGATGGGAATAATCTACTCTAAATTATTATTTAAAAATGCATAATTGTCCCTAAAATAGTGCATTTTGATATTATAACTTAAAATTGTATGAAATGATAGATATGCAATCAAAGTATGATAACATGCATAGGAATGGAATGTCTTATGCCTAAATTTGCATTAATAATAACATAATTATATTTATAAATTGCTTGTTATCACCTTCCTCTTCCTTACGCGCGCTTGTACGTTTGCAAGAGTGGGGGAGAATGCAATGAATTCATGTGTGACGGAAGAGCAAAGGGAATAAGAGATGGAAGAGAGGGCATGACGGAGGAGGTAGCAAGCCTCTCCTAGTGATAAATCTAAAATATAATTCATATTCATACATCATTTATCCTATTTAAGTGCTGATAAAGACTATAAAATGAGAATATTCATTTCTATATGGTTGAATGTGATGAAAATATGACTCATTCATGTTAAGAATCATTTATTATATTTTCATTATATTATGAGACTAGCCCCATTTACTTATTGGAACTCAAATGGTTGAATTCTCATATTTTTTATGAGTTATGTGGATGTAAAGACTTAGGTGAAAGTTCAATTGGATCATGGATGCAAACTATCTATAGCGAGTACTCCACCTTTTTAGGAGGTTTTCAAACTTTTCTAATTTTTAGGAGGTTAGTCAAACATTTCCACCTTTTAAGGAGGATGGCCAAACCTTTCCGCTTTTTAAGGAGGATGGTCAACACTTTCCACCTAATACGCGTAAAAATGCGGTCGTTGAATGCACAAATTTATGTATCAAACAAATTTATACTCAACTCTTCAAATCTGATTTTTAAATTAGAACAGTGGCAAGTCGAGGTCAAATCCATAGAGAGGAAGGTTAAAAGATTGAAATCAAGAAATATTTTTGGTATTTTTTTTATATTTAGAAAGTGGAGATGAACAGTGAAAGGAAGAAAATGAGCACGAAGATGAAACAAACCGAACAAGTACTTCCAAACTCCTTGCAAAGATTGAAAACCCTTGATCAATGGTGGAAATGTCATTTTTAGGGTTTTTAAATATCAAAATGTGGATGAACATATGAGGAAAATAGAAGAAATGGATAGAAAATGATCCTAATTAAAATATTTGTGATGAAAATATAATCTAGTGATGCTCCCTAATCAAAACATACCTTCGAGAGTCGTATATTTTGCTCGGACTTGGCATCTTGCATCCAACACAAAGAATGAACAGAAGAGGGAAGAAACTCACTGAGAATGATGTTCAACACATGATGAAGGATCAATCATTGATTTTTTTTCCTTCTGGCTAGCCAATACTAGAAGCATACAACAAAACATTTATAACCATAATTCGTTTGTTTCAGAACTTAAATCAGCTCGAGCAGATTCGTGGAGCTTGAAATGACGATCATGCCCACGAAATTTCAGCTCTTAACTCCATCAGGATCGTCAGATATCAAGGTTTTAATCTAGAGAATTTATGTCCATTGATCTCATCTTCTCTCTCCTCCAATCCCGCCGGTCAACCCGCTCCCCGCCGGTCAAACTTTGCTGAGTCACACACTAAAAAACAAAATTAAATTTTAAACGTTTTCACTCTCTCTCCTCTCTCTTCTCCACTCTATTATCTCTTCTCTCATTTCTCTTTCTTGATGGCTGAAGAAGTTGTCGCGGCGAGAATCACGGAGAGGAAGAAGAAACTCGTCGCGAGAGAGAGGGAGAGAGGAGAGAGAGAGAGAGAGAGAGAGAGAGAGAGAGCGAGAGAGAAAGGGAGAGGAGGAATGAAGATGGAGAGAAACAATTTCCATCGTGAGAGAGATTGCGCGCCCATGCACGCGTGCGAGCGAGAGAAAAAGGGAGAAGAAGTGGAGAGAAAAAACACGGGAGAGGAAGGAGGAGAGAATGAGAGAGAGAGAGAGAGAGGAGAGGAAGAAGAGAGGGAGGCTTTTCCTCCCACCTCTCCTCACGACAGAAATTCCATCGCAAGATAGGGAGCGAGGGGGAGAGAGAAAAATGGGAGAAAAGAAAGGGGGAGAGGAATTCAATTTTTCCTCCTCCTTTTGCGCACACGCACACGCACAAGAGATAAAAGGAGGCTGGGTAGAGGGTGGAAGAGGAGGAAAGGTGGGGAAGAAAGAGAGAAAGGGAAGAAGAGGAGACAGAACTCTCGCAAGGGGAAAAATTTCCGTTACGAGAGAGGGAAGGAGAGAGAGGAAAGACGAGGAGAGAGAACTCGCGATGGAAAAATGTCCGTCGCAAGAGGGAAGGAGAGAGGGGAAAGAATCTAGCGACGTAATTCCCGTCGCGAGAGAGAACATGGGAGAGAGATCAGATGAGAGGAAGAGAAAAGTGGAGAGAGCGGGAGAGAGGAAGACTTTCCTTCTCCCGCCTCTTCTCATGACGGAATCAATTTCCGTCATGAGGAGACGCGAGGAGAGAGGAGAGGGAAGAGCGCGAGAGAGATGGAGGAGGAATTTTCCTCCCTCCTTCCCCTACACGCGCGTATGCCCGCATGCAGGAGAGGAGGAAGGAAGATGGGGAAGAGATGGGAGTCGCGCGAGAGGGAGAAGAGAGAGAACGTGGGAGAGAGGGAGAGAAGGTGTCACGGGAGAGAGAAGAAGATAGTGAGAGAGAGAGAGAGATTACTGGAGAGAGAGAGGTTACGGGAGAGAAATAAGAGAGAAAAAGGGAGAGAGAGAGAGAGGGAGAGATAATTTACTCTTAGGAAATATAAATGCACTTCACAAATATTCTCCCATCAATAAGGGCATTTTAAATAGAAATTTCATATAATAATAAAAGAAAACTATATTCTTGAGAAATCCATATCCCTAGATGCTCATAAAATGCTACTAATTTATGAAAAATCAAGAGTATCCTTTAAAACATAGAAATTATCAATTTAACTATTTTAAATCATGATAACATGCATTTATGATTATATTTTAAAGGAAAAATGCACTAAATGCATGATATTAATGCATGAAATTACATGTTATCACCATCCTTTTAGGAGGTTGGTCAATCATTTCCACCTTTTTATGAGGTCAGTTTAACCTTTCTACCTTTTTAGGAGGTTAGTCAAACATTTCTAACTTTTTAGGAGGTTGGTCAAACCTTGTTATATCTTTAGGAGGTTATTCAAACCTTTCTAAATTTTTAGGAGATTGGTCAACCATTTTCTTAGGGGGGATCAACCCATTCCACCTTTTTAGGAGACTAGTCACTCCATTTCTCTTGGAAGTCAATTAGAGTCAAAGTGATTCTTGAGAAGTCAAAGGTTGTAAAAGGCATTCTTGAAGGCTCAGAGAGGTCAAATTTTTTAGGAGGTGATTATGGCCTATGGATTTAGTCTCAACCATTCATTTGGTTATACCCAAAAATACTAAATATCCATCATTGATTCAAAGGAACCTCTTAACCTGACATATAAGAGAATATTTTCTTCCTTTTTTGTTATTTTTTGGCTCTCTCTTAGCATCAAGCTACTAGAAGGAAAAGGAGAGGCTTAGGCGCAAGCTTGGTATTTTTTGGTGTTCAATTTTGTTGTGGAGACAAGATCAAGTGGAGGATCAAGATCGTAACGAGTCTAGCATCACCCGGCCTAGGACTAACATAAAAAACAGGGTTTGTGTGAGGATTTGGATTTGATTTTTTCTTTTAATCCCCTCCAAGGATAGTGTAAACCCTATTTCTCTTTTTATATTTTAGGTTTGTTCTCTTTTCTACATACGATATCTCATTATTACCGATTTCCTAATTACCCAATTTCCCAATTTTTCATCATTCTTCCATCATCTTCTATTCTATCATTCTCAATCATTTTAATCATTATTTATCATAGAATATAAGTGTGTATCTGTTTAGAATTTCATTCATACCATATTCTATTTCTTCATCCCTCCATATTTCTCAAAAATCCCTTCTACCATTACTTTTTCCCTATAATAGTATCTCTACTCCCTAAAAGCACTAATCTCATTACCTAAGCTCCTTGAGGATTCGACCCTTACTTTACCATTATACAAAGTGAAGAATTATGAACATTTTTGCATGAAATCAATTGAAAACAACGACTCAAAATATCCCCAAATCGAGTTCATCACCTAGCAATGGAAAAAAATTTCCTTTTCATCGCAAGAGGGAGAGAGCGAGGGGAGGATGGAAGGTTGTTCTCCCTTCCTCTTCCTCTTAAAAGCTCATCCACGCTAATACGCACGCGAGAGAAAGAGGGAAAGCAAGAAAAGAGATAGACAAAGGCGCGGAGGAGAGGGAGGAAGAAGGAGAAGAAGTCTCCTCCTCCCCCTTACATGCACATGGGCGTGGGGGTACGAGAAGGAGAGAGGGAAGAGGAGAGGAGGAGATGCACAGGAAGGAGAGAAATCTTTGTCTCCTCTCCCTTGCACGTGCACGCACATGCACGGGAGAGAAGGGGATATGAGGAGAGAAATTCTCTTCCTCCTCTTCCTTACGCGTGCACACGTGTGTGCGTAGGAGGGAAGGAAGAAGAGGAAAAAAATTCTTGCCTAACGGAAGAGACTTCCATCACGCGAGAGAGGAGGAAGAAAAGAGAGTGGAGGAAAGGTAGAGGAGAGGACGAGGAGGAGCTGCTGCCCCCGCTTCTCATGTCGGAAATCATTTCTGACGTGATTGAGATAGACAGAGATAGAGAAAGAGAGAGTGTGAGAGAGATAGAGTTTTACACTCTCTCTTCCCTTCTCTTCTCTTTTTTTCCAAAATTTATTATCATTTTTAATTTTTCTAATTATTTTCTCATTTCTCATTAATTTTAATTTCTCTACATTCCCATAAAATTCCAAAAAAATCTAGAAAAATACCAAATTCCTTATAGAAATAAATTATTCAATAACATTCATTATAAAATGCATTGATAAAAATTTTCAAGTTAATAAATACATTTTAAATAGGAAATAAATAGAATTTTCACTTAATTATAAAAGAAGATTATATTCTTGATAAATAAATGTAATTAAATGCTCATAAACATTTATTAATTAATGAAAAATCAAGAATATCCTTTTAAAGATAAGAATTATCAATTTAATCATTTTAAATAATGATAACATGCTTTTGTGATTATATTTTTATGAAAAAGTGCATAAAATGTGTGGCATTAATGCATGAAATTACGTGTTATCAATTATGCATTTAAATGAGTGAAAGTTAGAATAGATAGTAAATTTTTATACTTAGAAGGAACATGTGATACAAAATGCTGGCTTTACCACATCACAAAAGCAAAGAACATGTTATCTTAGTCATCCAATCAAAAGCAACTTAACCTTTGGATAGATTGTTGGGGTCTAATATTGATAAGAATTCTAGAAATTTATCAAAACATTGAACGTAGATATTAAATTGAACATTCAAAACACCAAGGCACCAAAAACCAATGATTGTATCATCTATTATAGATTAGAATCCATACTTATAGGGTTCACTTGAAGGATTTCTCCAAGCTGTTCAAGTGTCCATCTTTTAGAAATGTCCACTTGATCGCTGGATGGTTAGATCTCATTTTCAAAGTTCTTAAAAAAAGAGAAGAAAGGAAAGAATTCCCACCTTGAGTTGTGGTTGTTCTTCCCTGTTGATAGACATTGGGTCTGTAAATTTTCATAAAAACTCCCATAATTATGTATATATCCAACAACATCTATAGACCTTATGTGCGTAACCCTCTAGGTCTGTAGATGTCACTAGTTAGTAACTCCATAGACCTAATAATATCATATTGATCAACCTTATTAATTATTTATATCAGAATATAGATTGATTAATTAAGGATCTATTTAGCTAATTAATCATTGTTTTGAATCAATTTCATGCAAAAATATTTATAATTCCTCATTTTATATAATGATATAGTAAGGGTAAAATCCTCAAGGAGCCTAGGTAATGAGATTAGTGATTTTAGGGAGTAGAGATAGTATTATAAAGAAAAACAACGATGGAAGGGAATTTTTGGAGAAATATGTAAGGGTGAAGAAATGGAATATGGTAGAAATAATGAGAAAAATATTGAGAATGAAATGATGGAATGGGGAGATGAGAATGATGGAATGGAAAATGAGTACAGAATGATGAAAATGGGGAAATCGACTAATCAAGAAATCAGGTAAAGATGAGAGATCGTTTGAAGAAAAGAGAACGAATCTAAAATATAAAATATGAAAATATGATTTAAACTATCCATATAAGGGATTATAAGAGAAAACTAAATCCAAATCCTCACACAAATGTCACTTTTTCTACTAGTCCTAGGTTAGGAGATACTAGACTCATTAAGATATTGATCCTCTACTTGATCTTACCTCCACAACAAACGTGAACACCAAAAAATGCCAATCTTGGGCCTAAGCCTTTATTTTTCCTTATGTTAACCGGATGCTAAAGAAAGAGCTAAAAAATAACAAAAAAGGAAGAAGAAGATTTTTTTGTATGTTAAGTTTAGAAGCTCTCTTAGATCAAGTCCTTTTGAGTCTTAGGTGGAGATGTAGTCTTTTGAGGGCCACCAAATAAATGGTGGCGATTAAATCCATAACCCAAAGCCATAACCATCCCCTAAGGAGGTGAGAGAGTTCCTTCTAAAGAGGTGGGCCCTATTAAACACCTCCTTAGGGAGTGGGTTGACCACGATCTATGATGTGATAACCTTACCACTTCCCTAAGAGCTTGGCTTACTGATAAAATGCATGTATAACTTAAATTCTTACCCTATTTAACTCATATTCATGCTTATTTTATGTGAATATGATGCATGTTATCATAGCTTTAAGAAAATTTCTCCATTGGTATGCCATTTCACTAAAGTCTATATTTATGCATAATTTAGGGTTAATTTTATGCTTGATTGATGATTAATCTTTTGCAAAGTTGAAATTAATATAAGTTAATCTCTTTTCTTGACTTACTTTGACTTTAGTGCATGTTTTTGAAAGATAAATTTCAAGATGAAAATATGATGATGATATTAAGATCTCTAAAGAAATGATTCAATCTAATTTTTAAGTCATCTTAGATTCTTCTTTAAAATTATATTTTAGACATCATGATGTTCAAAAGGAAGAAATTTGTGATCCAATGGAGAAAATTTGGATTAAAAAGGAGTTGTATTTCTTAAATTATGAAGTTTTGAATTTTTATATCTTTTTCGGATTTTTATCTGATTTGTAATTAATTTTTACCGAATTTTTAAGATTATTTCTTATTTAAAATCCACAGACCGCTTTTATTCCACAGACCCCGCGGAGCTGACGTGGCACGGATGCTGATGTGGCTCGCGGGACTAGCGAGGATGCGACGTGGCACTGAGGCCATGTGGCAGTGCCGCGCATGGCCGACGTGAGGCGCAGGTGGTGCGGACACATGGCAGGAGGCCACGCGGGTCCACGCAAACGCCTGTGAGGGGTGCCACGTGGTAGGGGGTCGGCAGGTGAAGGGCCCACGGGTTAGTGGGCCCTGGTAAGTATATTGGGGCGGTAACGCAAATGCTTACCGCCCCTCTACCTTTATATGCGTGAATCACTCTCATTCCTTCCGTGTGGGACTATGTTCCCGCGGAGTCTTACCTTTGCAGGACACCTGGCGTTACCATAGACGTCGGATGTGATCGCGATTAAAGCAAGGGCGTCAATCGTGTGGACTCGAGTCCACGCGATCTTCATCAAGACACGTACGATTAAAGGAACTTTAAGTGATGGATCAAACGGCTCACCTCGCGATGCGTGGAGGATTCCATAGCATCAGATCATCATCGGACGCGCGATCGTGAGCTACCACACGATCTTCATTGGACGGCTGGATGGAGAAAGACCAAGAACCACGATCGACGTGCGATCGTGGCCCGATCGTCCCGCGATCGTGGTTCATTCATCGCGAAATCAGGAGCCACGATCTCTCCAACTGATGAGCCACAATCATCGTGCGATCGTGGCCATCAAAACCATCTCTCGACTGGATCAAACGGTCCATAATTCGTGCGGAAATCTCCCTATAAAAAAACCGATGTATCCTCTCTTTATTTCTCAACTCTAGATTGAATCGTGAAGGAATTAAGCAATTTGAAAGAAAGATCTTAAGTTCTTCATGATCCCCCCGCGTTTAGACTCTATTTTGATCAAAATCAGAGCGGGATTGATCACGAATTCCACCGGATTTCATCAAATTTTCCCCTTGAACGCCGAACGTCCGCGAGGAAGAAATCAAAGCCAAATCCGCTTCAATCCGAGTGAATTGAAGCCCCATCTTTGCCGAGATTGGGTTAGTGGTAAGATTTGATCGATTATCAGGTGGTAATTTGAGTTATAATTAGGTTTAGATCTTTAATTTTGTATTTTAGTTCTTAGTGTTCTTCAATTTTGCCCAATTTTAGTCCAAAATTTCACTGATTTTGAAAAAAGGATATCTCTCTGAATATGATTTGAAATCACTTGATTTTGGTTTCATTGGATTTTTATTTTCATCAGCTTTCCGTGGATAGCAAATTCATTGAATTCTAAGTTCATTTGACCCTTCAATTTGATGTTTGACCGAGCACTGTTCATTCTTCATCAGAATTCAAATGTTGACTTTCGGGGGTCAATTACTTTCAATTTAAAAATCAGAATTTGATAATTTTGGTCTCTTTAGATTCCTCTAGTTCTTAGCTTTCTATTGATATATAATTTGAAAGATTTAGATATCATTTGACTAGTCAATTTGAAGATTTTCTCTAAAGTGTTCATTTCGGGATTTTTCTAATCTTTGATTTTCAATAATTTATAGTAAATCCATTTCTTATCAAAAAATCATGAATTCTATATTAATAAATTCCATTTTCTCTCTAGTTTCCAAATATATAATTTTTGTAATCTTCGGACATCTTTTGGTTCTCTGATTTTACAGAGCTTCAACAGTTGGTCAAAGTCAATGCTTTGACATTGACTTTTGACTTTTCTCTGTCGAATCCGAGATCTTGAAATCCTAAAATTTCTTATTTAGTATAATTATATAATTTATATTCATAAAATATTATTTTTACTTCTTTAAAACCTCTTTTAAACCTAAGTTTGACCAAGTCAACTCTGCAATTAAAGTCAACCTTGTTCTGTGTGGATTGACCAGATGCTTACACTTTACTTGATTTTTATATCTTTATCTTTGTGAGTTCAGATTTCTAAATTTTTTTTGACCGACGTTTGTGTGTTTTAATGACCGCACAAAACGCTTCGTCACTTACCCCTCTCTCCTATAAATATGAATTCTTCCTAACAAATAAGAAGGATCTAAATGATTTATAATACATAAAGAAGAAGATATTTGACATCTTTGAGACTTCAAGAATGCCTTTGACCACCTTTGACATGTCAAGAATCACTTTGACTATCATTGACTTCCAAAAGAAATGGAGTGAATAGTCTCCTAAAAAGGTAGAATGGGTTGAGCCCCCCTAAGAAGGTGATTGATTAACCTCCTATAAAGGTGAAAAAGGTTTGACCAACCTCATAAAATGGTGGAAAGGCTTGAACTTTGATGGGGACCATCTTAGACCGAAGACCAGATCCCAGCCCGCACGACGTGCCCGAGCCGAGGTGAAGGATCCTGGTTTTTCTACACGCCCGAGTCAACGGGGTGACTGAAAAGGTTGACTCTATCCCTTTTCCCTTTCTAGCTTTGAATTATCATGGCCGAGTGTTTGTGGCCTTTTTGTTGGACAATTTTAATTTGCATGTTAGCGGCCTATTGTTAGGAAGGCCTTAAATTGTATTAGGGAAGGTTTATTTGATCATGTGGCCCTAATCTCCCGTATGGGTGGGTTTTGGTCAATAGGACGAAATTACCGAAAATGCCCTAACCCTCATTTATAAGGGTTAGGAGGGGCGCCACTTCGAGGGTATGTTTTTTTGTGATGAAATTATGAGTTCTTGGATGAACCCTATTCCCCTCGATTCTCCCCCTTTTCTTCTCTTGTAGGGTTTTCCTTGGAACCCTCCTCTCCCCTCTATGAATCCTCCCTATCCCCCCTCTTCTCCATGGCCGCCTACCGTGCATAAGTTCTTCCAAAGTCCCCTCTAACCATCGTGGATCTCCCTCTGCTCCTCATCCATGGTCCCCCAACCTTCTTTACCAGCTTTGCATGAAGATCCACGGATAAAACCCCGCCAGCCGCCGCCACCCCTTGGAATAGCCGCCGGCCCCTTTGGTGCGAGGAGGTTCGAACCCCTCTTTGGGGATCTCCTCCAAGCCCTCGAGCCCGTGTAGGGGTGAACCCAGGGTCCCTGCCCCCGATTCCCCTCACAAGGGTCTCGCCTAGCCCTCTTGGATCGCTGCCCATCAACCGTCGGTTGCCCTTCTCCTGCCCAAGGACCCGCTTCTGGGAAGCACGTGGGACCCCTTCGTCAGTCACCACTCGAGGCCTATCTCTTCGTGGGCCAGCCCCGAGGCCGCCCCTGGCCCAGACGCCATGCTGCTGCCCCTTGCGCGCGCAGGTCCGCTGCCCGACCCGAGACCTTCCGGAGCGTTCCCCAGCGCCACCCACACACCGCCAGCATCCAGCATGCAGCCTCAGCCTCAACCAGGGCTATGAGAATGCCCTACGATTGTCCATGCTGCATCCTCAGCAGGCCGCCACACCGCGCCCTCACGGTCCGCCTCGCCCACGCCACCTTCGAGCTTCCAGTGGCCGCCCGGACTCTACCAGCCCGCCACGTGCACTTGGTGTACCGTTGCTGCCCGCCGCAATTGACCCGCCGGCCCACGCCGCGGTTATCCCGCTGTTGCTTCGTGCTTCGGCCGCCAACAGCCGCTACCCCGTGCTTCGGCACTCGTCTTGGGGTTCGGGCTTTAGCGACCGGCTCTCCTCCCTAGTCAACTGGGGAGTTGATAGAGTCGGACCGTTTGGTCGCCGCCATCCGGAGTGTCAAGCAAGAGCTCCTACCGGCTGGTGCGTGAGACGGTCCGACCCGAGTATTACCTCGTGGTCTGAACCCAGCCTGGGGTCATTTTCTTTTCAAGTTGATCGCCGTCGGACTACCCGTCGCTACTCGTCACGACCAACCGGGCCTCGGCCCCGCAGGTTCGCCGCAGGTTGCCCCTTTGAATTTCATTTAACTCCCTCAGTGTCTCCCGAACGTGCTTCCACCATCGGGGCTAGGATAGTTGAGTGTCATCTGATAAGGGATTGGGTAGATAGGTTTCTTTTTTTTGGTTTTGGTCTCACTTCGGACGGGTTGAAGGTGGGTGCGCTGTACCAAGGAACCCGCCGCATTACAGTATCCGTACCTTCTGAGTCCCGGGTTATCGGTAGGCCTAGCTCATTTCTGAGATACCCTTGCTGCGTTTGTCGGGCGTTCACGTCCTTTGTCGTCATCTTTATCACTACTCATTGATTTCTTACTTGCTTTGAACGCATCTCATAACCTAGATAGACCTCTGCCCCTGTGGTCCGAACGGTCGACAATCCCGACCCGTCGTTCCGCATCAAACTTCCTCCTAAAAAGGTGGAGAGGTTTGACTGACCTTCTAAAAAAGTGGAATGGCTTGACCATTCTCCTAAAAAGGTTAAAAGGTTTGACCAACCTCCTAAAAAGGTGGAAAATATTGACCAACCTTCTAAAAAGGTAGAGTACTCATTTTATTACTCTCCTTCAAGATAGTTTGTATCCATGCTCCCATTAAACTTCACCTAAGTGTTTGCATCTACATAACTCATAAAAAATGTGAGAATTCAACTATTTGACTACCAAGAAGCTAAATGGGGTTAGTCTCATAATATGATCAAAATGTAAGAAATAATGTATGAAAAGACTTAGTCATATTTTTACCACATCCAGCCATACAAAAATAGATATGCTCATTGTTATAGTTTGTCAGCACTTAAATATGATAACTAATACATGAATATCACTTATATTTTAAAATTATTACTAATTGATAGGTTGAGTTTCCAGCCCGTTGGGAGCCAAGTTATTGATAGATATTATGTGGCCTATAAGCCAATCACACTTTCATGCATCTTGTTTATGTTCATTGAAATGACATTTATTCATTGTCATTCTTGTGTGATGTTTGCAATGAAGTCCATGAGCATGTGCAATGACTAAGTGAATTATGATGAGATCATATTATAGTGATCACTAGTCTTTAAACATATATTCTAAGAATTCCTATTCGTGGGATATTCGAGAAGGACATCAAATTATCCGGAAAGAATAGCTCTATCTAATCCAACTCATATGATGAGTATGGCTGATCCTATAGCCGTCGATGTGGAGACACTAAGGATAGATAGTGGGTGCTCTTTGGAGAAAGAGTTCACTGAATTGATCAGTATGAATCCCTGAATGGTAATATACCTAAATTGTCAATCAGGTTAATTCATGTCACGATTGTGTACGTGGTCCTTTGACCTGAGACACCAAAGACATCTTGTGGATGGATGATCGTGTTTTGACTATGACTTACGACCCCCTAGCCACGGGATCTCCAAAACGTCATAGATTGGATACGACATGAAGTCCTCGAAGGTGATTGAGTGGTCAAGATGGGATCATCCGCCCTCGGTATATGAGGAGATCGACTCAAGGAATGAGATGCGGTTAAATCCTTGGCCAAGGTAGTGGAAATATTAGAGAAGTTGTTCTCAATGATTTCCTACTCGCATCAGTACTAAATTGAGTGACGGATTATGGTTTGACAATTAACCATACCCTAAGTCATTCATGAGTCTCGTGTGGATGAAGGATTATACGTGCACGGTAACCAATGACGGCAGGGTTCCATGAAAGAGTTATAATATACTCCATATCTCCTAGAGCACGTGGTGTAGCTTGGCACCCACCGGGCTGGCGACTCAACCTGTCGATTGTGTTAAATCGATCCTTAGTCAATTAATCTATATGTTGATATAGTTAATTGATAAGGAGGACCAATAAGTGTTATTGGGTTGATAGAGTCATTAACTGGCGAGATATATGGACCTAGAGGGTCACACACATAAGGTTAATGGACGTCGGTAAATATAGACATAATAATAAGGGTTTTTATGAAAATTTCACATTCCCAAAGTCTATAAATAGGGGGAGAACGACCATAATAGAGGTGCCCATGCAAGCCTAGTGGAACTTCTCCTCCCTCTTCTCTTCCTCTCATGGTGACGAGTGTTCAAGAGGAGATCCGATCGTCTGGAGACTATGTGGATACCGCTAGAGGTCGGACGCTTGAATGGTTGAAGAACTCTTTCAAATGATCCAAGTAAGTATGAATTTTATTCCATACTAGATGATAGGATCACCTAGAATGGATGGTGAGATCATCCATTCTTGGTGCTTCCACGATGTTGAATGTTTTGATTCAACACCTTTCGCTGCAATCATTATTTTGGACAAAGATTTGGAGAGTTTTTTTCGAGCCTCAGATCCTAGCAGTTATATCATGTGCCCTACGAGCTATGGAGTATATGAGAACTCCCATATGGAACCTTCTCATTATCAGTTATCATTTATATATAATCCTTCCTCCACATGAGATTCATGAATGACTTAGGAAATAATCAATTTTTAAACCCTAATCGATCACTCAAATTAGTACTAATGCATGGAGGAACTCATTAAGAGCTCGCTCTCCGATATTTATAATACCTTGGCCAAGGATTTTATCGCATTTCATCCCTCGAGTCAATCTCCTCTAATATTGAGGGTAGATGATACCATCTTGACCACACAATCATCTTTAAGGGTATATGATATTTTAGAGATCTTATGGTTCGGGATTCATAAGTCATAATAAAAAAGGTAGACGTTTGTCCACAAAGATGTCTTTGGTGACTTAAAGTCCGAGGACCAAATACACAACCATGACATGAATCAACTTGATTGATGCTTAGGTATAACTTTATTTAGGGATTCATAAGAATCAATTTAGTAAAGTCTTTCTCCAATGAGAACCCACTTTTTATCCTTAGTGACTCCACATCAATGGCCATAGGATTAGCCATATTCATCATATGAATTGAATTAGATAATGTTATCCTTTTTTGACAATTCAATGCCCTTTTCGAATATCCCACAAATAGGAATATTTAGAACATATATTCAAAGACTAGTCATCACTATGATCTCATCATAATTCACTTAGTCATTGTAGATGCTCATGGACTTCATTATAAGAATTACACAAGAATGACAATAAATAAAGCTCATTTTAATGAATATAAACAAGATACATGGGAGTATGTTTTGGCTTTTAAGACATATAATATCCATTAGAGATCACATCATCAATATCTCCCTAATCAAGTGTCTCATAATTATTGTAAGACACATCCCACACCACTAACCAATCAGAGACACAATCATCAATCATGTTATCTGATAACATGCTATTTAAACATGAATTTATATGATTAGTAATGCAAATAAAAACATTAATTGTTCTAATTGTATGCATGTTTATCATATTGTAAGTATATTTCTATCATTTTACATAATTTCATATTATGATCTAAAACTACATCATTTTATGGAGAATTATGGATAATTAAACATTATGATTTTAATCCTAATTATATTTGAGATCATAACTATGTTTTAATGATTAAAGTATAAGAGAAAATATCCTTATTTATATTCATGTATTTTTCTAAAGTTATTTTAGAAGATACATGAATGTATTTATTTAATTAAAATTCATTCTCTTGTTATTTTAATATTTTAACTTTTTATTCAATTTCTGATCCAAAAATATTTGAATTAATTTGGAGTTGTATTTTTTAAATTTATGATTTTTCCAATTTTTAGGAATTTTCTGGAATTTTTCTGAATTTATTTAACTATATTTTCAGTTTTAAATCAATTAAAAAGAATAAAAAAGGGTTTTATATTACCGTGCGCTGACGTGGTGGAGCGAAGCCACGAGGCAACGCGCGATTGTGTGTCTGTGTGACACGTGGACACGTGTGTGTGCGTGACGTGTGTGTGTGACACGCATGTGTGTGCGTGACACGTATGCATAGAATTATAAATGGGTTAGGAGCATCTGTAATCAGATTTAAGCTAACCGCTTAAATCCGTGGATATTATAAACCCGATAGAACACCTTAATATATTCCGTGTGGGACTATTCTTCTTTATATTTTATTTCAGGTGACGTGGCGACGCGTGGGACATCTGATCGCGTGATTTAATCACGTGCGTCGGATGTCACTTACTCAAAGGGTACATGACAGCATCTTATAATGCATTGATTTGATTAAATGGACTTTAATCACACCCATCCATCAACTGAGTTATAACGTTCGAGATTTGAAGCGATCGGTGGACCTTTCGATTGATCGTGACCACCCGATGAAGATCCAATGGACAAATTGAAATGACACACCTCTTCTTCGCGCGACATGGATGCATTCGGACGCTCCATCGGTGATTGGATGGATGCAACTTAATCGCATCGATTCACCAAACGACGTGCAATCCTGACCGTTGATCGCAATGAACAGTTGCATCCGATAGTTATGCCCAATTCTTTCTATAAATCCGAATGTTCTTCGCGACGAAGAACTACCCTTGGATTTTTGAGTGAAATTGAACTGTGTAGACACCACAATCTAAGAGTCTTTTGATTTCTTTTCCTTCTTGACATGTTTTTGTGTCCTAGGAGTGATTGAAATCAGAAATTGATCTAGGGAGTAAGGAGAAATCACATCTTGAATGTCATCTTCGTCTTCGAAATCGCGGAATGAAAAGCCATGAATCCAGCGATTAATTGGATCATTTTGAGCGCGAATTTGGGTTAGATTGCATGTTTTCATCTTAATCTTTCATCATTTAGCATTAGATTTATATTTTGAATCATAGATTAAGTTTTATTTCAGTTTAATTTCCGTTTTCAATCAAATTCGCGATCGAATTTTTCTCTCATTTTCAATCTTCGATTACTTTGCGAATTCTAATCCTAATCACTCGATTTTTGATTTTGTGGATTCGCAATTGAGTTATCTTTCTTAATATTATAAATTTCCTAATTTCTCAACTCAATTCGGCGTCTGATTTGATCGAATTTCAAAGATATCTCTCAAAATTCCCTAATTCTCTGTGCATTTGACCCTTATCTACCATGATACCCTTCAATTTGTGAATTAATCTTTAAATTAGTAAGTTTGGACTTTGTTCTGACATGACATCGTGTGTATTCAACGACCATAAGACATCTTCTCATCATTATCATAATGGCCTTTGTGTCAAGGGTAACCAATAGTTCTAGAAGGTGTTCAACATAATTACCCTTGATGATTACGCATCTTCCAAAATTCCAGAAAACCTTGAAGACATAATTTTCCACCATAAATATCAAACCCCATAGGATTTGGCTCTCTTTCTTTCCTTTCGAGATATCGTTCCATCTTCTCTCTACGATAACTTCCTCCTTTCTTGATTTCATTACACATGGTAGGAACCTTGCATGTAGCCAGATCACAACGTTGATCAAGCCGGTGCACTCTAACTATTCTCCTGACATGATCAAGTATGCCATGATGAGAATGAGCTTCAAATGTGATGATGAAGGATACTAGATTACACACCATGCCAAAAAATTGGTATAGGCCACAATGGACTACCATGATTTCTAGTCGAGCAACTAGGCATTTAGTCCAAGTGAGACAACCAAGTTGGGGTGATTATTTTTCTTTCAAAAAATTTATTAGAATGAGAAAGAGAAAAAATAGTGAAAAAATAAAAGCAAAAAAAGGAAAATAAAATTTAATAAATGATAGAATGAAAAATAAAAAAGGAAAATTTGTATGCTTAATTGACAACTAATGTATCGTATACTGACGAAGCATTTTAGTGCGGTCGTTAAACACACAAACATAAGTCAAATAAAATTCTATAAAATCCGAACTCATAGAGACAAAGATATGAAATCAAGTAATGTGTAACTATCGGGTCGATCCACAAAGAGCAGGGTTGACTTTAATTACGGAGTTGACTTGGTCAAACTTAGGTTTAAAAGAGGTTTTAAAAGAAGGGAAAATAAGATGTGATGAATGAAAATGATATAAATAGACTAAATAAGAAGTTTTAAGAATTGAAATCTCGGATTTGACAGAGAAAAGTCAAAAGTCAAACTCAAAGTGTTGACTTTGACCAATAGTAGGTGTTCTCTAAAATCAGATAATCAAAAGGTGTCAGAAGATTACGAAAATTATATATTTGGAAACTAGAGAGAAACTGGAATTTATTGATATAGAAATTTGTGATTTTTGGATAAGAAATGGATTTACTATGAATTATTGAAAATCTAATATCAGAAAATCCCCGAAATAAACACCTCAGAGGAAATCTTCAAATTGACCGGTCAAATGAAATCCAAATCTTACAATTTATATATCAATAGAAAGCTAAGAACCAGAGGAATCTAAAGAGACCAAAATTATCAAATTATGATTTGTAAATTGAAAGTAATTGACCCCAATTCTGATGAAGGATGAATAGTGCTCGGTCAAACATCAAATTGAAGGGTCAAATGAACTCGGAATTCAACGAATTTGCTATCCACGGAAAGTTGATAAAAAGAGAAATCTAATGATTTGGAATTATAATCAGAAAGATATCCTATTTTCAAAATCAGCAATTTTTTGGACTAAAATTTGGGGAAAATGAAGAACACTTAGAACTAAAATGCAAAATTAAATATCTAAACCTAATAAAAACTCAAATTACCACCTGATAATTGATTGAATCTCACTACTAACCCGATTGCCGCAAGAATGGGGCTTCAATTCACGCGGATTGAAGCGAATTTGCTCGATTTCTTCCTCGTGGATGTTCGGAATTCAAGGGGAAAATTTGATGAAATCTGGTGATGAATTCGTGATTATCAAGCTTCAATGGCTGCGGAATTAAACTCTTGGAAGCAGAGGATCACGAGAACTTAAGACCTTCCTCGAAATTCGCTTAATTTCTTCACGAATCGATCAAAAGTTGAAGAAATAAAGGGAGATACACCGTCTTTTTAAAGGGGATTTTGGCCCGAAAATCATGGATGTTTGATCCGCGATTGGCTACCTATTGGCTACACGCATCAGTACTAACTTGAGCGATCGATTAGGGTTTGACAGTTGACCATACCCTAAGTCATTCATGAGTCTAATATAGATGAAGGATTATACATACATGGTAATCGATGACGGGAAGGTTACATAAGTGAGTTATTACATACTCTATATCTCCTAGTGTACGTGGTGTAGCTTGGCACCCAACGGGCTGGCAACTCAACCTATCGATTGGGTTGAAATCGATTCTTGATTAATTATTCTATATATGGATGTGGATGATTAATTAAAGTTGACCAATAAGTTGTTATTTGGTCTATAGAGTTATTAACTTGTGAGATATATGGACCTAGAGGGTCACACACATAAGGTTTATGGATGTTGGTGGATATAGACATAATTATGAGGGTTTTTATGAAAAAACCTCATATCAAATGTCAATAAATAGGGGGAGGACGACCACAACTAAAGGTGCCCATGCAAGCCTTGTGGGAATTCTATCATGTCTTCTCTTTCTCTCTTGGTGAAGAGCTTTGAAGAGGAGATCCAACCATCCGGAGATCGTGTGGATACCGCTAGAGGCTAGACACTTGAATAGCTTCAAGAACTCCTTCAAGGAATCCATGTAAGTATGTTTTCTCATTCATACTAGATGATAGGATCATCTGTTCTTGGTCGCTTGGTATTTTGAATGTCCGATTCAATGTTTTCCGCTGCATTTGATGTTTTGATCAAAATTTCGGAAAGTTATCGACCTCAGATCCCATCACCTAATAGATCTATCTTTCCACAAGTACATGGAGGAAATATTTTTTTATCCTTGGCCTGATTCTAGCCTCGACAATTATCCCCCTAGATCCACATCCCCCATCTCAACCATGAGATTGAGATATTACTAGCATAGGGGTTAGGAAGAGTAGACAGAGTTGGAGAAATCATAAATCTAAGGGGATGATTGTTGCTAACTAAAAAGATGGGAGATGGGAATAATACCTAGAACATTCTCACCAGAGAGTACTAGAGAGAGATAGAGAGAGACACTAGGACGAATTTCACCAATATTTGTCTTGTTGGCATATATAGTCTCCAAGATGGAAAGAATGTGTGTGTGTGAGAGCAAGAGAATGCGAAAGAGAGTGGGATAGTGGGAGAAGTTGTCAAACATGCTCCCTAATGACTCTTCCCCATCATGGGCTGATGGGTATATTCCAAAAAATGCAAACATGCATACATCTACTTAAAGAATAAAATGAGTCTATACATATAATGACAAGAGAGAAATTGTATGAACATAGTAGTAAAATTCCATGTGTCAATTTGTTGATATGTTATAGAAGAAAATTGTGATAGTAAACATACTTGTGAAATCAAATTTTCGAATGTTGGAAACATCCCCTAAAATGAAATGGTCATTCCATGGAAGCTTGGAACTCAATTTAGGAAATCTTATTTAATGGAAAATCATTTATTCATGTTTTTGGGAAATAATTAAGAAAATTAAAGGAATACCAAGATACAAAAATCTCTATCATTATAACTAATTTAATATACAATTTAAAAACTAGAAACAATGGATTAAAAAAAGTGAATAATCAGCATCCAACATGCCCATCCAAAAATATTTTCTCTATTTCAATTACATGTCCTTGTATTTACGCCATAGATTCCTTATTTAACTACAACATAGCTTTGCCATATTTGGTGCATAATTGGCGCCAAACATAAGATCAACCACCACCATCACAAGTGAATTTCAAATGCATGAAAAAACTGTATATTCATCATAAGGGGTTATGTAATCAATTAAATTTTTCCTATTTTTTCTTTTTTTATTTTATTTTATTTATTTTAACTATAAACGTCCTATTATCTTATTTGTTGGATCCATAAAGACACAAATCTATGCCAATTTGTAAATTTGACTTCTAGAAGGTGTGTGATAAGTGCCTCATGAACAAGATCAGCTCTCTCTCTCTCTCTCTCTCTCTCACTGTCAGATTTTTTGGACCCAATAATGAAGATGCCCTTTTGGGAAAAACCAAAGAAAAAATCAGACAACTAGTTTGTTCTAGGAGTCCATTTTGGCCAGATTTGGACAAGGAGAGTCATATTCGGTGATAAGAAGTCACAAAGCCCACACCAATTAAAAAGCCCATTTTGACCAGGCTTCCTCTATGAAATTTTTCTCTGCCGGAATTATGCACTGGACTCGCTGTTTAAGGGAAGGCGAACGAAGGGAGGGAATGGGGAGATTCACAGTTGCAACAATTGTGGCCTTTTGGGTTGCTTCTGTTTCTATCATGGTCGATCGAATCGTTCCCGAGCCCTACATGGTAAGAATCGTTCCCTAGTTTGACGTCTATTTTTTTATCCTCTCTTGTTTAATTATGGGTTTGTTCAGGACGAGATATTCCACATTCCTCAGGCTCAGAAATACTGCGCTGGAGACTTCTGGAGCTGGGATCCCATGATCACCACTCCTCCCGGACTGTAAGTTTCATAAAATATCTGTTATCGAGCACCATTGCTTTCTATCATTTTTGAAGAAAAAATTATGCGTCATTGTGCAGGTATTATCTCTCCCTTGTCCCTCTTGTCTCTATTTTTGTGGAGCCATCTGGGAAATATTCTGCAATCTGTTCTACTTCATTCCTCCGCGCTACCAACGGATTTTTCTCGATCATTTGTAGTTTACTTATCTATGATATACTGATCCTCTTGAGACCCAAAATTGGTGACAGACGAGCAGCTATATATTCTATTCTCACAGCACTTTATCCAGTTCATTGGTTCTTCTCATTTCTTTACTATTCAGATGTTCCTTCTACAGCTGCAGTTCTGGCTATGCTTTTGGCCTGTATGAAAGGCCGTTATTGGATCAGTTCTTCCGTGAGTCACAAAAATCAGGCCTTTTAATGTCTTAAATTTGTTCATCAATTCATTAGTTTATCCTTTCGATGAACAGTTTGCAGCTGTTGCAGTATTTATTCGGCAAACAAATATAATATGGATGCTTTTTATTGCCTTCAATGCTGCTGTAGATCTTATAAAAGCATCGTCTCCAAAGGACTATGCCTTATCTGATGATCCATTGTTGGATGACGAAGTTGTGTCCAAGGAAAGCAGTAGATTCAAGAGTAAGTCAGAGCTGAGGAGAAGATCTCACCAGTCTATAAAGAACGTTAGCCCTTTCTACCCCCAGAAAGGGCAATAGTTCTTTAAAACTCTACTCGGTCATTCTGATAATTTGGCAGCTAAAGTGGAAGCTCCTGATCTCCTTTTTTCCATTTGTTCTTGTTCTATTTGGATTCATGGCCTTCGTCTTCTTGAATGGGGGCATAGTTCTGGGTACTGTAATTTTAATACTATTCCTTTTTTTTAAATTAGTTTTGATTCACCCTTTTATTCAGGAGCTAAAGAGGACCACGTTGTTTCCTTACATTTTGCTCAGATTATGTATTTTGGTCTCGTATGTGGGGCTGCCACTGCTCCTCTTCATTTCAGTCCAACGCAGTTTAGAAATTTGATGGAATTTTTCTGGAAGGAGAGGACACATAGTATCATTCTATTGGTGGTTGCTCTAATCTTGGGATTCATATCTCTTCACAGCTTCACGTTAGCAACAAACTTTTCTCATGATTTGAATATTTTTATTTCCTTAGAAGTGATCGTTCTTGTGATTTTGATTTTTTTCTGGTAAATGCAGCATTATCCACCCATATCTTCTTGCGGATAATCGACACTATTCCTTCTACTTCCGGAAGAATATCATTCAAGGAAAATGGTCTACCAAGTACATGATGATCCCACTCAGCCTATATTCGTGGTTCTCTATTTCAAGCATTTTGGGTCAGAATTAAATCCTTTTTAATTTATTTATTATAGAAAAATGTTTTGACTCTCTCTCCCTCTCTAAAGACGTTTATATTTATTTCTAGGAAAGTCTACAGGGAGGATATGGGCATTGGCATTCTTCCTGGCCTGCTCTGCAATCCTCATCCCTGCTCCGCTTGTGGAATTCAGATATTTTAACGTTCCCATTATTCTTTTTCTAATAAACTCACAACTTGATGGCCAGAAATTTTCCTTGGCATTAACATTTGTTCTTTTCGCTGCTACAAATATGTTGACGATGTGGATGTTCCTTTTTAGGCCTTTTGAGTGGCTCCATCAGCTTGGAGTCCAGCAAAGGTTCATCTGGTAGCATCTCGAGCAAAATTCGGATGTCTTGGTGAAATCTTCTGTTTCTTTCGTCCCCTGTTAACAGTTAAAGAAGATATTATTTATGCTAATTTCCACCTGCCATATTTGTCATCTTGTATCAATGGAGCGAGAGTAAACTGCTTTTTTTACTAGAAAAAAAAAACTCTGTGAATACACAAGTAGTGATTTGATATGTTTTATATTGTAGATGGCTACACAAATTATGTACATTTTAATAACTACATGTGATTTAAAAGTCAGTGCATTTACTTTATCACTACTAAATGAAACATAAAAATGGGGCTAAGATAATAGAGAAAATGGACCTTGATCTAGTCCAATCTAAGGATTCTATAATTTAACTAATGAGGCAATGATTTTTTGCATATCAAATCTAGTATAGATTTGGGAAAGCTCACAATTCCATAGGGTTAGAATGAATAAACTCAACAACATCAAACAAATGCATTAAAGTTAAACCCATAACAATGGTGTTTCTTCGCTGTTTATGTGAAGAAACTAAATAATATTATCCAAAATTTCCCTAATCTAAAAAAGGAAAAATTCGTCTAATAAAAATTACCAGAATACCCCAAAAAATCAGCAAGTAGTTTCCGTGGAATAGTTCAATCATTTTTTGAAAGTATATTTTTCAGTATAATTTATCTTGGTTTTCTTTATGCTGTTGGATTTTGTGAGATAGCTAGATGATCATATTTGATCATTCACTCATGTGGTTGTATAGTGTACGAGAGACTGAAAGCCTCTAGTATTCATGAACATGAATGTGTCGATTATGGTGTGGAAGCAAGAGGAGATCATTTCAAGGTACTGATGGAAATAGAGGAAAGGAGGATAATAGAGAAAACTCTTAATCTGTATACTGCAATGGAATAGTGCACGGAAGAGACATGGAAGATGTGGAGGCAAAGGAATAGGAAGAGACAAAGGCATGAGGCTAGAAAGGGAAAAGGTTCAGGGGAGAGGAAAGGACAAGGACAGAGGGAGATGCACCCCAATGGGTCAGCCCAATGTGGGCCTATTCAGTCATCCTAATCTATGGAGTACAAGGAGATGTCCAATAAGAAAAAAACACACATCTGCATAAATTAATATTCACAATCCCCCTTGATCTAAAGTAAAGACATCAAGAATCTCAAACTTGTCACAGAAATGTAAAAATCTTTGGTTAAGATATTCACCCACTTCTCCAAGTTAGAGGAGTACAGAATTGAGATGATGACATGAAAAGAAAGTTTTCCTAATTAATGACAACCAACTATAGAAATATCATTGTTTGAAACAATAATGGCTTTAAGAGGTTTATTGTCTATCACTAAACTCTCTAGGGTATTTTGACTCTAAATAAAATTCAATCAAATACATGAAATTATTTCTTATTTAATCTCCCTTCCAATAGCACTATGGGGAGAGGATAGGCAATTTGGCAATGTGGTTATGTGTACTTTTAAAAATCAAACACTCATCTAGGTTATGCATAAACTGGCTAAGAACCAATAGTGTAGTAAATATATAAAGAAATCAAGTAAAAATAGATAAATTTTCTGATCAACTTCCATTAATGGTTAGGATCATCCAATCAGCTCCAAGTATAATTTCAAAATTAACAATTGAGTCTCTTGGTATTGCTTGTGGTTTCCTAATAGAAAGATTATCTCTTGAAGTAAACTAAAAAAATTCACTCACATGTTATGATGTTTCAAGAAAAAAGAGTGTTCAAATAAGAAACACATGAGCTCATATGATGTCAAAATATATTTGAGTATCACAACTAGCTTCTAGACTTTATTGAAGACCAAAAATATCTCAACCAATCTCGAAGATATTTGTAAACTCCATCTAATAAACACTTCAAGATTTGATGGATATTATGCGGCTTAGAAGATAAATCACACCTCCATGTATCTCATTTATATTTATTGAAATAAAATTATATTTTATTCAATGAGCATATAAAATTTCTAAATAAAGTATGATGAGATCATAGTATAATAATCATTAGTATTTAAAGATAAGTTCTAAACATTTTTATTCGAGGGATATTCAAGAAGGATATCAAATTACCACAAAAGAATAGAGATAACTCATTCGACTCATATGATGATAAAGATCGATCTAGTAGCCATTACTATAGAGACACCAAGGATAGATAGTGTGTACTCTTTAGAGAATGAGTCCACTGAATTGATCTGTATGAATCCCTAAATAGTATCATACTTAATTGTCAATCTGCTCAATTCATGTCACAGTTGTGTATGTGGTCCTTTGCCCTGAGATACCAAAGACATCTTGTGGATAGATAACCATATTTTGATTATAACTTAAGTATCCCTAGCCACAAGATCTTCAAAAAATCATATGTTGAATTAAGTCCTCGAAAGCGATTGTGTGGTCAAGATGGGATCATATGCCTTTAATATTCAAGGAGATTGACTCAAGGAATAAGATGCAATGAAATAATTGGCTAAAGTAGTACAAATACTAGAAAAGGTGTTCTTGTTCTTTTCCTTCATGCATTAGTTCTAAATTGAACGACTAATTATGTTTTGATAATTAACTATACCCAAAGTCATTCATGAGTCTTGCATAGATCGGGGATTCTATGTGCACAGTAATAGAAGACAACAAGGTTCATATGACAACAAACCTATGTAAGGGTTTTTATGCACTTCATATCTTCTAGAGCATGTGGCACCCAACGGGCTGGCAACTCGAACTATCAATTGGGTAATATCGATCATTAATTAATTTATTTATATGTTAATAAAGATCATTAATAAGGTTGACCAATAAGGTTATATAAAGTTACTAACTAGCGAGACTTATAGACCTAGAGTTTTACACACATAAGGTCTATGAATGTTGATAGATATAGACATAATTGTGAGGATTTTTGTAAAAGTTCACATACCTAGAGTCTATAGATAAGGGGAGAACGACTACCCTTAAGAGTGCCCATGCAAAACTTGTTTGAAACTCTCTTTTTTCTTCTCTTTCAAATAAGAGGGGAGAAGATCCAACCGTTTGGCCATTGTGTAGATACTATTAGAGTTTAGACACTTCAATATCTTAAGAAGTTCTTTAATGAACCCTGGAAGTATGCATTCTAATCTAGACTAGATGATAGGGTCCTAGGTTCAAGTGTTCCAAAAAATCACAATGAAGAATGTCAAAGGTGATGGATATTATGTGGTCTATAAGATAGTCACACTTCCATGTATCTCGTTTATGTTGATTGAAATGAAATGAAATTTATTTATTGTCATTTTTGTGTAATATTGCAGTGAAGTTCATGAACATATGCAATTGTTGAGTAAATTATAATAAGATCATAATACAATGATCAGTAGTCTTTAAACATATGTTCTAAACATTTTATTCATGAGATATTCAAGAAGGACATCAAATTATATAGAAATAATAGCAATGTTTAATCCGACTTATATGATGAGTATGGTTGATCCTATAGCCATCGGTTTGGAGATACCAAGGATAAATAGTGAGTACTCTTTGGAGAAAGAGTTAACTTAATTGATCTGTATGAATCCTTGAATAATACTATATCAAACTATCAATTAGGTTGATTCATGTCACGGCTATCTATGTGGTCCTTTGACTTGAGATACCAAGGACATCTTGTGGATAGATAATCGTGTTTTGATTATGACTTACGAATCCCTAACCATAGGATCTCTAAAACATCATGTATTAAATATATCATGAAGTCCTCAAAGATGATTGTGTGGTCAAGATCGGATCATCTGCATTCAATATTTGAAGAGATTGACTCAAGGAATAAGATACGATGAAATCCTCATCCAATGTAGTAGAAATATTGAAAAAAGAGTTCCCAATGATTTCTTATATGCATCAAACTAACTTGAGTTATTGATTAGGGTTTGATAGTTGACCATACCCTAAGTCATTCATGAGTCTTGTGTGGATGAAATATTATACATACATAGTAACCGATGATGAAAAGGTTCCATACGGGAGTTCTTACATACTTCATATCTCATAAAATTATGTGGTGTAGCTTGGCACCAAACAGGCTGAAAACTTAACATGTCAATTGGGTTAAATTGATCCTTGATTAATTAATCTATATGTTGATGTAGATAATTAATTAAGGTTGACTAATAAGATGTTATTTGGTCTATAGAGTTACTAACTCTATATGAACCTAGAGGGTCATATACATAAGGCCTATGAATGTTGGTAGATATAGATATAATTATGAGGGTTTTTATGAAAAATATACACACCAAATGTCTATAAATAGGGAGAGAATTACCACGACTCAAGGTTCTCATGAAGGCCTTGTGAGAATTTTATCCTTTCTTCTTGTTTTTCTCTTCGAGAAAAGCTTTGAAGAGGAGATCTAATGATCTGGAAATCGTGTAGATACTGCTAGAGGCTAGACACTTAAATAGCTTCAAGAACTCCTTCAAATAAACCATGTAAATATATTTTCTCACACATACTAGATGATAAGATCATATGTTCTTAGTACCTTGGTGTTATGAATATCCAGTTCAATATATCCTATTACACTTAATGTTTTGATCAAAATTATTGAAGGCTTCATATCCCAAAAAAGGGTTATTCACCAAAAGCAAGACTAAGACAAACATAAGTATTTTCTTATTTGTAGGAAGTGCATTCAACAAATGAAAAGAGGTACTGATGAATTTTTCCCATTAACCATTGAAAATCTAGGACTTTCAAGACCATGATGCCAATATAAAGAAGATTTGTTTGAGTTATATGTGAAAGTGAGATGAGAAAGTTCATTGTATTCAAGAACTAGATATGTTGATGATGTTAACTATAGAACCCAATCCTCTTGCTTATTCTCAATTATTGGAAAATAAGTTGTGTATGATAAAATTTCATAAGTAAAAAGAAGAATATGGAGGCCCAATATGGAGACGTCCACCTCTCACTATGTTTTCTACTATTCTCGTCTCAATGTGACTTTATACAGACTACACTATTGAAACATGTTATATGGACAAAAGAGACTAGATCGTCGACATTTCATGGAGAAAAGGCCAATCAAAGTTCTAAAATAAAAAATCCTACAGAATTGCCACTCATGTCCATTAAATATCCTCAAGACTAGCAAGCAAGTATCCTAAAAAATAGGATCCACTCCAAGAAAAGAGGAAGATATTGTAACTAAAAGAAGAAATTCATGAATTGAAGCCCAAGAAGAGAGTCCACCTCAGAATTATAGAATTCAACCCTCTTCTTGCAATTTTATCATCTTCTTCTTTGCCCCTTTCTAGGAAAAATGAAACAAAAATATAAGGGATCCTTTCTTGTCTAAGAGTGTTTAGTAGAAAATTGAGTGTTGTTGGTCCACAAGATCTAGAGGAACCACTAGGTGTTGAAAGACAATTGCCCGTTCTTGGCTATAATAGAAAATCAAGTTTTGTGACTCTCATTTCTACATACTACTTGAATTCATTCCATAAAGAACAAATCCATCCATCTCTAATCTATTTTCTCATAAATATTCTTAAGTATTTCTTAAAAGATAGAACAATTTATTTTTATAGTGGTAATATTTACATCATCTCCCCTCATCAATCTTTTTATCCACAGGTTTTTTCTCTTACAATCTTAATATCTTCAAAATAAATAATTACTTCAAAAACCTGTAGATTCAACACTTATCTTATACTAAGACGAGTTCAGAAAATTCAAAATATTTTAATATAAATTAGATTTCTTCCAGCAAAAAGAAAATCAAGGTAAATTTGGTTCATCATATACATTCTTGGACTTAAATTTTATTTCTCTTTTTGGGTGGGGTTCAAAATTTTTGCGAATCATTTCAAGGGTGAAATATGGAGGTTATATAAAATTACAGAGGTTGCAGAGGATGAGATTGTAGGGGCTCGGCAGAGGATCGGACATGTAATTGAAAGAATCAATGGAAGTACAGCAACGTTTACAGGAACAAGTCATAAATTTGGATCCGAATTACTAAATTCTTTTTTGAATTATGTCGTAATCTTGGGCTGTAAATCAATGGGCCTACATGTAATCAAACAGAGAATGAATTTGAGAACTTCTTGATTCCCCTTTTGGGTAGCTGAGAAAACTGTTCCAGGAACTGCTCCTGCAGCCAAGAGGGCTCTTCCGTCGTCTTTCGACAGTGGTAGTATCTTCTATCTTATAAGTTTTTTTCTTCTTCGTCCCACTGTTCTGTGATAGTTAATCAGACGGGCCTCGGGTTTTCAATATACGGTCACTCATCAGGCTCTTTTTTTTAATTTGATGACTATTTTTCAGATTTTTCCTGCGCAAGAATCATACTGTGAAGCTCATGAACCGTGACTGTTCTCCTTTTCCTCTCTGATGAGAATAGTTGATTTAATCTTTCTTGTAATGAACCATCATAATTAGAATATTATGTTATAGAACTTCTCCTGTTCTGCTTTCTCCTTCTTCCAGGGGGGATAGAAGAAGAAAAAAACTGCAGGGCGCTCAGATCTTGGCGATAGAAATTCTTCTTCTTGCGAGGTACTGCGGGCTAGACGATTTTTTTTAAATATCCGGTCAACGCATTGGGCGTGACGTTGACTTTTAATCAGAATAGAGGTGAAGAAGGTTTATGATTGGTCGTGGAGTTTGTTTATGGTATGCCATTGGATGCGCGCGTGATAAAAGGAATCATCAGTACCTTGAGCGACGCCGATTCTTAAGCCAGCTACCCCGCCGTCTCCCATTCTTCAAGTAGCAGGCGAGATTCCTCTTTAAAAGTCAACTCTCCGCATGGCAGAGACATATACAGAGAGAATCAGAGAGAGAGCGGGATAGAGAGATGTGAGAGGGTAATTGTGAGAATCAGAGATTAAGAGGAGAGATGGGAAGGTAAAGGGAGATATATCTTTCTAGCGGAGAGGTCGAATGAATCCCAATTAAGAGAGAGAGAGAGAGAGAGAGAGAGAGAGAGAGAGATGTTCATTTAGAATTGCAGAGCGACGAAGAATCCATGTCAGAGAGATGCTTATTTAGGATAGGAGAACGATGAAGAGGGCATGTAAGGGACCGAGTGAGAGAGAGGGAGATAACAAGAACCGAGGAGGGAACCCATGTGTGTGAGATAGACAGGAATACATAGAATCGAGGAAAGAATCCATGTGAGAGAAAGACAGAGGAAGAGAGAGAGAGAGAGAAGCCTCTGTTGTTCTACATCGCCAACCCAGGCATGTCGCAATCGGCGGAGAATACTCATCGCCACGCCCGCCTCTCCATCGCCTTTCCCCGAGGCACCCGCTCCAATGCACAACTCCCGTCCGCCGCAGCAGCGCAATTGGCGCTTTCACCAACAGCTTACGTCATTCCCCCCTCTGTCTCCCCGAGAGCGAAAAGCGGCGGAGAAAAGAACATAGAGAGGCGAAGTCCTCCTTCATGGAATCTCACCCTCTTTCGGTACTCTTTTCTGGTGGAGACTGCGCCGCAAGAGCAAGGCGCCGTCGTAGACGAGGAGCAGAACGCCCCGGGGAAGGTCTTCATCGTGCTTGATCCAGACGCCCAATGGTGCTCGTGCGAGCTTGTGCTCAGAAAGGAGAAGAAGATCATCTGAGAAGTGTACGATATTGGGCTGGAGGAAGTATCTCGACCCATTAAAGGAACATCAATAAAAATTTTATAGGGTGTTTTCGAAAATGCGCGTTGCCCAAGCACAGAACAGGCCTGGCTATACCAACGGAAAGACGAGCCGTTACCGCGTAATAAAATCTAAAAGCTTCACCTTAAAATTCGGATTTTATTCTAGCGGCGGGAGAAACAGAGCGAATTTACGTCGGATGGACAGATTCATACGTGTAGCCCGTCCGATTAATGAGCCGTGAAATTTCAAACCAGTCAAGCAATCCCAGATTATCCGGTAAACTCTCCCGCGACGCCTCTTGTTTCTTCTTCGCCGGAGGGGTCATTCCTCTCCCGTTCGGCGGCGATGGCGGAAAGCGAGGGTACTCTGCAAAAGGAAGGGGGGAAACCGAAGGAAGGGGAGAAAGCGAAGGAAGGGGAATCGGTGACTGGAGAAAAAGAGAAAAGAACGACGGACGACGGCCTGCCCACGCCAACGTCACCCCCGAAAAGGATCTCCCTGGAAATGACTTGTCCGCCGGCGCCGATTTTCCAGCGGAGAAGAACCGTCGGAGAAGAACGGTGCCGGCTGCTGCGGCGGCGCCTCATGTTTTCGGTGAACTAGATTGAGATTCTACCGTCTGTTGCCGCCACTATCAAGAAAAAAAATAGGAGGGCAGGCATTTCTTTATTTTTCATAATTTGTTCGTTATTAATTTTTGTTATTTGTTACATCTTTATTTCCAAATGGGAGATGCAATTATTACGAGAATAACATATTCCTCTCTCTCTATTTATCTATCTCACTCTGCAAGATATAAATAATTTTCATAATCATATAAAAGGATAGAAAGATATAAATATTAATAACCCCAGTTCTGGTATCGTGGCCGCGAAACTGAAAGAGTTGACTTCGAGAAAAGTACACAGGAATCAAACGACGACAAGTCAGCCATCTAGAGTCCCCAGGATAGAGAGTTGACTCTGCGTTTCCGGGTTTAGATGAACGGAGGAAGGATAACCCATCTTCTCGGGTACTTGGGCCTTCCGTCCTTCCCGTCGAACAGCTGCAGAAATGTGAGAGAGTGTTCTACCGTTAACGCGAAGAAATAATAGTGAACTCAATATTCGGCAAATGGCCAACCCACTAATGTGGAACTGAGCGGATGGCAGCAAGAGTGTGTTAAAAAATATAATGAAGACGGAGGGATGGGGGAGAGGTGAAGCGGAGAAGGATCATAGGGAGAAAAGAGAGAGTTAAGAGAAATGGAAAGAGAGAAAGGTAGATGAGAGGAGCAAAGAGAGAGAGAGAGAGAGAGAGAGAGAGAGGTAAAGTGAGCGCGGGAAAGAGAGTTGAGGACAAAATATGGAACCGGTGGAGAGAGATGTGGAGAAAAACTATAGAATGTGATGCATACGATCATATATGTAGATAGAAAGAGATAGAATAGAACAGAATAGAAGAAAAAGAGCGAAAAGGTGAAATTAAGGACGGAAAAAAGATACAGAGCAAGAAGAAAGTCAAAGGGCAGAGAGAGAGAGGTAGTAGGAGAGGGATGAGAAAAATTGAGTGAGAGAGTGAGAAAGAGATGCTAGAAAAGAGAGAAACAGAGAGGAACGGGAAAATTGGAGACGGAGAGATGGTAAAGAGACGGGGGGTGAGAAAGAAGGGAGAGAAAAAGAGCGATAGGACCAGGGGCAAAAAGAGAAATGGAATCACCTTCTTCAGGCGCCGGTGCTTGGCAAGAGCCCAGTTAGTCATGATGTATGCGGCGACGAAGAGAAAAACATAGCCAGAAACAGTCTGGGTTGCGATATTGAATCCCAGCCACTGGTAAATCTCCGTAGTATAATTTGCACAGGTGACAATATTGAACAAGAATCCCGTGGGAATGACGTATCCCCCTTCACCGCCAGGTCCCCTCAGGTTCCTCAACTGAATGTGGCTATAGAAATTCGCCACCTGGCAGATCAGCCCGAACCCAAACCCAATCTTCATCTGCAGATCGCTCACAGGAGTGTAAAGAGGGTGATTCACGTAGTAAGCTATGTATGAGCCGAATGTCCAATAGTAGGCGCAGTTCCTGAAGACATTAGAGACAGGTGACGTGGCATGGCTGAACCGGTGCACGAAGAAGGTTTCCATGATCCGTTTGAAGTAGTGGAAACACCAATAGTACATGGCCAGAGTCTGGACCGGGAGCATTGACCGTTTATCGCCATAGCCGAGGAATTTGTAGACATTGAAGTAGTAGAAGAGCGGGTAGATGACTAGTGGGCCCAGGTATTCCCAGAAAAAGAGCGTGCTGTAGGCGACTTGTGGACCCAAGTCCTTAAACACCACGGTCAACGTTTTGGCATTGCCTTCGGTGTATTCCTTCAGGCTCTTCTTCGGGCTGAGGACCGTGGGTTTGACCTTTGACCCGGGTGCAAGAGGAAGGGTGAGGCGTTGTCTGGAGGGATAGAACTTCTTTGCTGAGAAATCAGAAAAAGACAAACGGGGTCACGAGAAAGCAGGCGATTGATCGTACAAGACTGAGCAAGAAACTGTCGACTAAATAGTTCTACTGTAGAGAGATTTTTATGATTAAAATATTAACAACAATTAATTGAATATAGGCGTGAATGGTGCATAAGACATCGTCATTTTTTCTCAGAGGACAGCGATGAATCAGATTTGACGTTAAAGCATGTTGGTATCAAATCTCTTCCGCCTGGCTCGCCGTAAAAATTAGAAAACGGGACTCCATCCGCATTTTATTATTGATCCATGAAACAAATAGGAATGAATAATATCTTGACGAAAGTTAAATAACTCTAATGAAGATATCTAATTCTGACTTCAGGGATCTCATCAACTCTGCTAGAGATAGCGTACCTCGCGAATAAATTGCCTCCTGAAGATCGCTTACAAGTGCCTGAGATAAAAAATATTTGAGACCGTCATCAGACCGGTTAGAGAAGCAGAAAAATCGTGATCTATCTCTAGTTCGTCTTCTGTTGACAAGATCTACAGTTTAGAATAGATCAGGTTACGGATAATCCAGCAGAAAGCACCGCAAGAGACAACATTCGAGAGACTTAGAAGATCGCGGAGAGAGGAGAAATTATGACGAGCGCGTACCGAGTCCTTGATCTCGATCCCGCCTTTGACGACCTCCTTACCGCTCCGCAAAAGCACGAGCACCTTCATCTTCGGTCGCTGGATCGGAGAGATCTTGGAAGAATCCGAAACGCAGCTATATTCCCCCCCAAATTTATTGTGAGGTATCAGAGAAAAGTGGACAGTGGGGATGGCAGGGCAGTTGAGCGCTTCTCAAAGACACAGTCACCTCCTGGTGGCAGTTAATGTCGCTGCCGTTGGAGGTAGGAGAGCGGAAACCTCTAGGGGCGGCGAAAACGAGGAGGCCGTGATTTAGGCTCGGAAAGAATATTGGCCGTCGATCGGGCATTAGCCACGTGGCGCACGATGCTTGCCTTCCATCCAGCTGCGCCGGTCCCACTGAACCGTCACCGGGCCGTGGGTCATTAATGGGTCGTCATCGTGGCCGTCCATGGGTCGACGAACTTAATTGCCACCGGCCTCTGCGGCCGGAGATATTTCGAAGATGAGCAAATCCGGAAATGAAGCACGAACTCTGCGGTCAACAGCTAGCTCTCAGACGTGATTTGGATGATGCAGGACTCTTCGATTGACGGATAGTGTCGTCGGCGCGGCGGCGGCGGCGGCGGCGGCGGCGGCGGCGGCGGCGGCGGCGGCGGCGGCGGCGGCGGCGGCGGCGGCGGCGGCGGCGGCGGCGGCGGCGGCGGCGGCGGCGGCGGCGGCGGCGGCGGCGGCGGCGGCGGCGGCGGCGGCGGCGGCGGCGGCGGCGGAGGATGGATCTGTCATCCTGGCATAGTCTCTTGCAGGATGACGGAATCGATGACAAATCTCATGGGAGGTGGGATGTGGACGGATGACGCTGGATTTGGACTTGATATCATCGCTTGATATCATCTGATACGGTGGACTCCAGTCCACTAGATCCAATAATCTTGAGCCCTGCTGCTTGACTGAACGGCTCCTGCCTTGCCACGTCACTTGAGATTTGAGAAATCTTTATAGCCTCTTCATTAGCCGCTAGCCAATATGGCTCCATGCAAGCATTGAATAAACGTAACGTGGATACCATGCAAGCTTTATGCATGCACTAAATAAGCATGGCATGGTGCCCATCCAGTGCATGGTCATGTGCCATGTGGTGCATCTACCATGTTTTCTGTCATGGCAGGCCCTTTTCATATTATTTTAAGAAAATCTTGAAAAAAATCCAAGATAAATCCTAAAAAAACTCAAAAAAAATGTTAGCTTATTAATTTCATTTCATTTTTAAAAAATTTAAAAATAAAATAATTCTTAAAAAAATTTAGAAGTCCAAAAAACAAGAAAATCTTCTAACCTTAAAATTTATTTCCCTTTTAAAAAGTTCCTAAAATAAAAAATATATTAAAAAGTGTTCAAGAAAATTCCCAAAAAACCAAACTCTTCAAAACTTAGAAAATTCATTGACGTTTTAAAAAATCCCTTAAAAGGCCCAAAAAATTCAAAAAATTGTCAAAAATATAAAATTTAGATTTTCTAAAATAAAATCATTTTCCCACCAATGTATTTTCAATAATTAGGAGCTCACTGTTCCATTCCTTTGTGTCATTTAATTTTATAGATTAGATACTAGGAGTATCACTAAGCTTAGAAAAATATAATGTAGGACTTAATGCTTGAATTTTATACTTTTCATCCTTATCCTTTTAAATAATTCTAGAAATGCAAGAAATTCATCAAACCTAGATCTCCAAAAATGGATCATGCACCTAGATGACGTGCTAGAAGGAGATGTAGAACAGTCCAAGGAAGTGGCAAAATGTGATCAATAGCTCCCACCCATCCTAAGAAATCTTTGTCCATCTACCCTAGTTGTGCACGTGAGAAATAACTTTTCGATCACTTATTGCCTATTAATGACAACCAAGAGTATCTCAAACATGTTGTTGTAAAGGGCATGACCATCTCTTTGTATATCATGTTTGATGAGATCTCATGCTTGATAGGATCTCAAAATTTTGATAAAATTAATAAACTGAATTGAATACATTTAATTGAAATGTCAGAACACCAAAGCATCAAGAATTGATGATCCTATCATCTAGTATGGATTAAAATTAACTCTTATAAGGTTCATTGAAGAAGTTCTCAAAGTTGTTTAAGAGTTCAGCATATAGCAATATCCAAATGATCATTGGACAATTGGATCTTCTCTTCCATACTCTTCACTTAGCGAGAAAAGTGAAGAACTGAGGGAGTTTTTCTTAGAGCTTTCATGGGCACCCTAACTTGTGATCATTTTTTCCTTATTTATAGACATTAGATATATGAAATTTTCATAAAAATCCTCCAAATTATATTTATGTCAATGAACGATCATAAATCTTGTATGTGTGACCCTCTAGGTCCATATATCTCGCTAGTTAATAACTCTATAGACCCAATAATGTCTTATTTGTCAAACTTATTAATTTCTTATAACAACATATAGATTAATTAATAAAGGATCATTTTAAAATAATTGACAAATTGAGTGGCCAGCCCATTGGGGGGCCAAGCCACACCACGTACTCTAGGAGATATGATAGTATAAGAACTCTCATATGGAACCTTGTTGTCATTGGTTACTATGTACATATTTTTGGGTTCTAAGGTTGATAAACTTTTCAAAATTTCAATCAAAATATCAAATTCAGCCGAATGCATTGAATCAGATATTCCAAAATATTGAGGCACCAAGAATAAATGATCTTATCATCTAGTAAGTATAAGAAAATATACTTACAGGATTTTCTTGAAGGAGTTCTTAAAGCTATTCAAGTGTCTAGCCTCTAATGGTATCTACACAATCTCCGGATGGTTGGATCTCCTCTTCAAAGCTCTTAACTAAGAGAGAAAGAGAAGAAATGAGAGAATTCTCACAAGGCTTGCATGGGCACCTTTAGTTTTAGTCGTTCTCCCCTAATTTATAGACATTTGGTGTGTGAATTTTTCATAAAAACCCTCATAATCATCCACCAATATCCATAGACCTTATGTGTGTCACCCTCTAGATCCATATATCTCAATAGGTAATAACTCTATGTACCAAATAACACCTTATTGGTCAACCATAATTAATTATCCACATCAACATATAGATTAATTAATCAAGGATTGATTTAACCCAATTAATAAGTTGAGTTGCTAGCCCATTAGGTGTCAAGTTACATCACGTACTGTAGGAGATATGGAGTATATAAGAACTCCCCTATGGAACCTTTCCGTTGTTAATTATCATGTATGTATTATCCTTCATCCGCACGAAACTCATGAATGACTTAGGATATGGTCAACTGTCAAACCATAATCGGTCACTCAAGTTAGTACTGATACGAGTAGGAAATCATCAAGAACTCTTTCTTCGATATTTTCACAAACTTGGCCAAGGATTTCATCGCATCTCATTCCTTGAGTCAATATCCTCAAATACCAAGGGCAGATGATCTCATCTTGATCACAAAATCATCTTCATGGACTTCATGTCGTATCTAATATATGACGTTTTAGATATTTCGTGGCTAGGGATTCGTATGTCATAATCAAAACACAATCATCTATTGACAATAGGTCTTTGGTCTCTCAAGTCAAAGGACCACATACACAAATATAAGATGAATCAAGTGGATTAATAATTAGGTATAATTATCATTCGGGGATTCATATGGGTCAATTCAGTGAACTCTTTCTCCAAAGAGCAGTCACTATCTATCCTTAGTGTCTCTACACCGATGGCTACAAGATCAGCCATACTCATCATATAAGTTGGATCAAATAATGTTATTCTTTCTGGATAATTTGATCTCCCTCTCGAATATCCCATGAATAGGAATATTTAGAACATATGTTTAAGGACTAGTAATATTATATTATGATCTCATCATAATTCACTTAGTCATTGCATATGCTCGTGGACTTCATTGCAAACATCACACACAAATAACAATAAATAAATAAATTTCAATGAACTTAAACAAGATACATAGAAGTGTGATTGGCTTACAGACCACATAATATCCATCACATTTAATCCTTTGTCTCACGAGAGTCATGAATAACTTAGGGTATGGTCTATGGTAAAACCTTAATCAATCATTCAAGTTAGTATTGATGCTTGGAGGAAATCATCGAGAACATCTTTTCTGATAATTCTAATATCTTAGCTAAGGATTTAACTGTATCTCATTTCTTAAGCCAATCTCTTGTTATATCGAGGGTGAGCGATCTTATTGTGAATGCACAATCATATTATAAAACTTCATATCATATCCAATCTTTGATGTTTTAAAGATATCGTGTCTAAGGATTCATAAATCATAGTCAAAACATTATCATCTATCTACAAGATGTCTTTGGTATCTCAAGTATGAGGACCACATATTCTACCATGACATGAATCAACTTGATTGATAGTTAGGGATAATACCTTTTAAGAATGCATATAGATCAATTCAGCGAACTCTTTTCATCTAAAGAGCACCTACTATCTATCCTTGGTGACTCCACACCGATGGCTACAGAATCAGCGATACTCATTGACGAATCGAATCGATATGGTAATTAATTTCACACCGATTTATGTCAAAATAAAGTCCAAACTTACCAATTTAATGAAAATAACTCGAATTGAGGGGTATAATGGTAAATATGGGTCGAATCCACATGGAATTAGGGAAATTTCTGATGATCTCTTCGAATTTGATCAAATCGGACGATGAATCGATGATAAAAATTGGGAAAAATAGTATTTTATGAAAGAGAACTTCAAGACGATTCCACAGAATAAAAAATCATCGAATTTGACTTTGATTTCGCGAAGAAATCGAAGAGAGGGGTATTTTCCAAAATTGAAAATCGCAAATTAACTGAAAATAATCTTGAAATTAAACTAAATTACTAATCTAAACAGAAATTAAACCCTAAAAATGATAGATTAAGATAAAACACAATCCCTAACCCACGATTGCGATCGGATTAGTCCAATTAATCGCCATAATCAAGGCTTTTCATAAAAAATCTGAAAATCGCAATCGTGGAGTTTAAGCGTCGATTTCTTCCTCATCGGTCATCTAAATCTTGATCTTAAGGACTCCGTGGACGCGAAAATGAGTCTAGAAGCGATTGAGATAAAAAAATTTAAGAGATTTGGTGTCTAAACAATTCAATGTGATTGAATTTCTCTCAAATGCTTTACAAATACGAAGAACATCTCAATTTATAGGCGATTTGGGCGTAACCATCCGATTAAACGCATCAACGGCTTTGATGAAACGCACGATTGTGAATCGTTACCGTTAAGTCGTGGCCGTTGGATCACGATCGGACGCTTGAGATGAAGCCACGTCGTCGCGCATTTTAAAACGATTTGAAACGCCTACCATTTAAATCGCGATCGAACGCATCAGATGTGTTTTCCGCGATATAATCTTGACCGTTATAACTCTCGCGATCAATGGTCGAGATTAAGACGATCCGGTGAACCCCCATCGCGTAAGTGAAAATCCATGGTCAAAATTCCACGCGATCGGACGTTCCTCACGTTGCCACATCATCACGTGCATTGACGGTCCAGATCTCGCCACGTCACCTGAGCGTAAATAAAAATTTGAAAAATCAATTTTTAATTAGAAAAATCGATTTTTAATTCCAGAAAATCCTTAGAAATTTATAAAAAATTCAGAAAAATTCAAGAAAAATCCCTAAAAATTATAAAATTTATAACTTTCAAAATATAACTCCAAATTAATCAAAATTTATTTTATTTGATAAGAAATTTAATTATCTATCATTCTAAAAAGTCAATTTTAATAAATAACAAGAGATTTAATTTCTATTTCAAAAATACATTCATTTCTTTAAGATTTTAACTTTAGAAAATTAAATGAATGTTTATAACAATGATTTCTCTCATTATTTAACTTTAAAAATCACTTATAATCTCAAGTAAAGATGTGTTGTAAAATAATTTATCTTTAATTCATAATAATTAACCCTAAATTAAAGTATTTTGAGATTATAATGACTTTTCCATATAATGATAGATAAATACTCATAAATATGATAACATGTATAGGAATGAAATCTCTTATGCCTTACTATGCATTAATAATCATGTATTATCATGTCTAATTAGCATGTTATCACTCATCAAATGAGTTAGATCAAATAGTGTTATTTTTTCTAGATAATTTGATGTCCTTCTCAAATATCCCATGAATAGGAATGTTTAGACTATATATTTAAAGACCAGTGATCATTGTATTATAATGTTATCATAATTCACTTAGTCATTGCATATGTTTATGGACTTCTGATGGAGAATATTCTCAAAACATGAACACAAGGGTTCTAAGTGAACCTATCCTCCTCCTCCTCCTCCTCCTTATCCACGAACTTGAGAAATTATCCATTTATTAAATGGATGAAGAAGACCTCTCTAAATCATTGAATAAGGTATTTCTTAAACTTGAGGCATCAAATATATCTTGTGGATGGGTAATAACATGCATATTTAAATTAAATTATTATCTTATTTAACTAATATTCATGCTTATTTTATGTAATTATGATGCATGTTATCATAGTTTTATGAATTTTCTCCATTGGTATGTCATTTTACTAAAGTCCATATTTATGGATTATTTAAGGTTAATTATGTGTTTTATTGATGATTGATCTTTTGCAAGGTCAAATAATTGTAAATTAACTACTTTCCTTGAGTTATTTTGACTTTAGTTGATGATTAAAAGAATTAATTTCAAGAAGAGAGTGATGGGATGATATAAAGTAGAATTTTTAAGGGATTATTTAAGATTATTTTGAATTCACCCTATTTTCTTGTTTGAATTTATATTTTTAAGTGGCATGATATTAAAGATGAAGAAATTTGTGATCCAATGGAGAAAATTTGATTCCAAAAGGACTTATATAAAGAAAGATATGAATATCTGAATTTTCTGGAATTTTCTAGATTTTATTTTTATTTTTCAGGCATTTTCTCGGATTTGTTTCATTAAAAAATTGGCAAAAAGTGGTTATTTAATTGCCTGGGACCCGCGGAGCTGACGTTGCACAAGACGAACATGTGGCGGAGCCACGCAAGGCCACGTGGACACCTACGTGTGCGCCTACGTGGGTGGTGTGATCGGGCTGGCAGGTGATGGGCCCATGGGTTAGTGGGCCCAGGTTAGATAGGGGGGGCGTACTTGGCCCAATGGGTGACGCACCCCTTAAATCCGTCTTACCTTACATACCCAAGAAATCTCATGAATTTCCTCCGTGTGGGACTAAGTTTTATTTAGAATTCTGATTCCCAGGTGACGTGGTCATCCGTGGTGTGTAGGATCAAGGCGCGTGGGTTGTTGCGCATAGATTGTGTGGACTTCGGTCCACTCGATCTTCATCAACGCAAGTGATGATTTCGCAAATGTCGATTTCATTAATGAAATCGGACAGTTGCGATTAATCGGTTACTCGGTTAATCATGGGACGACAGGTGGACACATATGGATGCTTCAATCAAGATCTGACGGGTGAAATAATCGGGAGATCTGGGATCGTGGCCCACTTAAATCATGCAATCTCAGCCGTTGAATCATCCTTCAACGAATCGGACGGTCTGCGATTTTTGCGCGATTTTTTCCTATAAAAATCGATGTTCTTCCTTTCCAAACTTAACTTTCGATTGAATCCTGAAGAGATTAAGCAATTTTGGAGCAAAATCGTTAATTCTTCATGATCCCCCTACAATCTAGACTCAATTGCAATAATATTGAGCCAAGATTGATCACGAATCATTACAAGAATTGATCACAATCTCCCCTTCAACGCCGAACGCATGCCGAAGAAGAAATCGAGGAAATACTCTTCAATCAACGCGAATTGAAGCCAAATCTTCACATCAATCGGGTTAGTAGTGTGATTTGATTGTATCTCTTGCAATAATTGTAACTTATATTAGATTTAGATAGTCAATTTCATTTTAGAAATCGAATTGTTCATCGTTTCGCCCAAATTTGTGTACGGATTTTTGTTGATTTTAAAACAAGGATTTCTCCCTTATCCTAAGTCCAAATCGTTTGATTTTGGTTTCATTGGATTCCTTATTTCATTAAATTTTCTTGGATATCTAATTTGTAAAATTTCATCATCATTTGACCCGTCAATTTGATGTTTGACCATCAACTAATCATTTTCAATCCGAATTTGGGCATTGACTTACGGGAGCAATTACTTTTAAAATACAAGGTCAAATTTGATACTTTTGGTCTCTTTGGAATCCTCTAGTTGTTAGATATCTATTTATATATTAATTTCTTGATTTGGATATCATTTGGTTAGTCAATTTGATGACTTAGACTGAAGTGTTCATTTCGGGATTTTTCTGATCTTTGATTTTCAATAATTTATCATAAATGCAATTCTTATCTAAAAATCATGAATTATATATCAAAATTTTCCATTTTCTCCTTAGTTTCTGAATATATAATTTTCGTAATATTTTACTCTGTTTTTCTTCTCTGATTTTATAGAAAGTTAACATCTGGTCAAAGTCAACGCTTTGAGCTTGACTTTTTACTTTTCTTTGTCAAATCATTTTCCAAATCCTTAAAATATCTTCTATCATATATGTACATCATTTGCATTAATAAAATACCATCTTCACTTCTTAAAAATCCTAATTAAACCTAAGTTGGACCAAGTCAACCCTTCGATCAAAGTCAACTATGTTCTCTGTGGATCGACCCGATCTTTATACTATACTTGATTTCATATTTTTGTTATTGTGAGTTCGGAATTATAATTTTTTTTTACTGATGTTTATGTGTTTCAACGACCGCATAAATTGACACGTCAATGGGTAACCATATTTTAATTATGACTGTCGAATCATGAACCAAGGGATCTCCAAAATTTCATATATTGAATATAACATGAAGTCCTCGAAGGTAACTATGTGGTCAAGATGAGATTATCTGTCCTCGATGTTTAAGGAGATTGATTCAAGAAATAAGATGTAATGAACTTCTTCATTGAGGTAGTGGAAATATCAAAGAAGGTATTCTTGATCATTTCATTCTGATGGATATTATGTGGCCAATAAGCCAATCACACTTTTATCTATCTTGTTTATGTTCATTGAAATGAAATTTATTCATTGTCATTCTTGTGTGATGTTTGCAATGAAGTCCATGAGCATATGCAATGACTAAGTGAATTATGATGAGATCATTGTTAGAGCGATAGTTTTGATATACACATCTGTCTTGAATTCCCATTGAGCTGATTACGTTTAATCACTAATTTTCATTTACTTTTAATCGTTAATTCTATTTTACATGATTAATCAATATGAAGTTTTACTATTTTATATTTTCCGTTAATACTTGGATTATGAGGCTAACGAATGTGACTATTTCAGGAAACGCAGCATTTATGATTCACATCTTATCATCTCTCCCATAGTCTAACTATTTAGTTACTAGATTTAGAACATTAATATACTGAGGGTATTATCATAATTTTTTTTAAACTAACTAAATATAAGGAGATTAGAGTTTTTTGTTTTGAAGAACCCCGACAGAAATTGAAAAAGTGAAAAAGCGCGAGCACCCGACGACGGCATACGAAACCCCCTTCGACGATCGTGAAAGCTGTGTTTCAGGTCATCTTCACGGTTGTTTGCAGATCTCTGAAGCATTTTCGGAAATCCACAAGCATTTTCAGAAATCTTTCGAGTAGCGACCGGTTTAGTTTTTTTTGTTTTTTTTGGTGTTTGGTCTCTCTCTCAACTTAACGTTGTTTTACCTATTCTTCGGTTATATTTTTTTCCTTTGTTGTCGTGTTATTCACTGTTTTTCAAGTCAGTTTCGTCCCGATCACTCAGTGTTTTCTCGTGGATCTTACTGTTACTTCCTTGAGTATAATTGTCCAAATCGAATTTCTAAACTCTTTAACTTCCTTAAGTTTAGTTTATTCTTTAGGTTTGAATTCTGTTTCTTTTGTTTCAAATTTGCAGTCATCCGAATCAGCATTCTTGTGTTGTCTATTTTAGTGTTACACTGATTCCTTAGACTCATAGAAATCCTCTCGGTATCTTAATTTCAGATTTCTCAGTCAACAGGTAGTTATCAATCTAATTCTGGTTCATCTCGTTCATCCACCTCGCATATCAATCTAATCTTTGAATTAAAATAGAACTCTATTTGATGTGTTAAATTTGGTGTTGCGGACTGAGGTTATTTATAGACTGACTTGGTGCTTGGACTGAGATTATTTACAAATTGGTGAGTTCTTTTTATTAGATTTGGAATATACAGAACGATTTGGTTGCAACCATAGTGTTATACTTGCAGAAACGGTAACTTGATAAAGGGTATTTCTAATTGCCACCTTTATTTCTTTAGGCGTAACTACATTATTGATCATCAGATTGTCCTATTTAATTAATAATTACAGTTGCAGGTATCCTCAAATTGGAGCTTGTCAGAAAGTATACTATTCTTATTTTCATTCTTATTTGCAGTATTACAAATTGCATATTTTTAGTTTTTTTACTTCTGTAATATTATTAACTATATACTACAGTGATTCTATTTCTGTGAGTCTATTAACTGTATACTTTTGTGATCTTATTTTTGTGATCTTATTAATTGAATTTTTATCAATTTAACTCTTCAGTCCTATCGTCTGTGTCAATACATATTAGTTTAACAAGGCTAGAAAGTCAACCCAAAGTCAACTGAAATAAAAAAGTCAACCTTAGTTAGAAAAGTCAACTCTAGGTCAAAAGTCAAGCCAGAGTCAACTAAAGTTAGAAAGTCAACCCTTATCAAAAAATTCAACTTTAGCCAAAAAGTCAACTTCAACCAAAAGTCAACTTTAGCGGAAAAGTCAACTTCAATAGAAAGTCAACTTTAGCAAAAATCATCTTTAATCATAGGGCCCATTTGTTAGGTAGTAGCAGCTACATACACACAGTCTTAGTTTTACACACACCTAGAGGACAGGAGCGTCTCATCCCTTGAGACAAGGAGTCTAGACTACGAGAGCGGGAAGACTGAGTGAAGCTTGAAGACAAGGTCTCACTTTAGCGCTGGTCGGCGGCATTAGCGGAAGAGGCACGACAGGACGTGAAGGGGACGAGTGATCGTGTGGAGATCGGCCTGAGGGAGTCAGGGCATCCAAGAGCCGAGGAGGTCAAGGCCTAGTGGGTAGTATCGTAGGGTCAGGTAAAGGTGAGTGTTAGGTTTGCCATAAGGGGCAAATCTAAAACCTTGTATTTGAACATTGTTCTTCACCCATTTGAGGGGGTGAGAGGATTAGGCTTCATTTAGTGAGGATTGAGGCTCTGAGTCTATAGTACTCGGGACTAGATTAAGGGACACTAGGTCCCCCAACCAGTATAATAATATTCGGTGCATCGAGGGGATAAGAAGTGAGTGATTAACTAACGAATCTTAGTAAACAGAAGAAAATAGAGATTAACAATTTTAAATAACACTTAAACTAATTCACTGCCCCCCCCTCTTAGGTTAAACAACCACCCTCAAGGGACTATCAATCATAATATAGTGATCACTAGTTTTAAACATATGTTCTAAACATTCCTATTCGTGGGATATTCGAGAAAGACATCGAATTATCCTGAAAGAATAGCACTATCTAATCCATCTCATATGATGAGTATGGCTGATCATATAGCCATCGGTGTGGAGAAAATAAGGATAGATAGTGGGTGCTCTTTAGAGAAAGAGTTCACTGAATTGATTCGTATGAATCCCTGAATGGTATTTGATAAGTCCTTTAAAAGATGTAAATATTATGTCAATGTACTTGGCTTTATTGAACTTATTCAATGTGATTTATCATAAATCACTTCCCTTATCCTCTTAACTTTCCAAAGTACAGCTCAGTAAGGGGTCGAATCCAAGGGAGGCAATATTAATTTCTCGTTTCCTCTCTTTTCTTTTATTCTTTCAGCATACCTAAAAAAAATCTGGTATTCTAATCTGTAGCCTTTTTATTTTTCTTATTTTTAGTAAATCTTAAGGGAGATATCTAAGAGGGCTAAATTAGACTAAATATTGCTATTCTTTTCTCCTCTTTTTGAAAGAGTTTTTCCTCTAATTATAACTACTAATATCAATTTTATTCTCTTATTGTATCGTCTTCTCTTTACTGTTCTTATCTTTAATCCTATAATCTGTACTTTATTCTTCTGTTGTATCTTTATGGTTTTTATTATTCTTCCTAAGTAGAATAGGTCTTCAAGAAATTGATTATTCCAATTTCACTTACTTACATTTACTGTATCTACTCTTATAGGCTCTCTGTTATCTAAACAGAAAAGAAACAAAATTAAGGAGAATTTATATCTAATCTTTTTACGTTTTAAAATGTTTTCTAAACAATTCAATTGTAAATCCAACTAAATCTGCTACTTACGTTCAGAACTTCTCTTGCAATTATCGACTGAGTCAAATTTAATGAGAAAAGAAGATTATCAGAAAATTATTGCAATACGTTCTCCTAATAAATCCTAATTTCACACCAATCAAAAGCTAATTCACGAAGAATAAAAGACAAAGAAAGACGAAAATACTCACTTCAAGAGGTATGAAATGACTAAAATCTGTTAGTCCTTCTAAAATACGACAACATTCATCCCAAAAACAGTAAAAAAAACTAATTACTGAACATGAAAGCAAACTGAATGGATTAAAATCATCATTCCGAAAAGAACTAAGAAAAGAAATGACTCTTAACTGTGCTTCGAGATTCCGAAATAAGGCCGAACTACCGGAAATGTATGCGATCTTCACTTCAAAAACCTCTTGGCACGACTTTTGGCTCTTCCTCCCGATGTGTCCTCCTGGCCAAGCTCACTCTTGGACGGGAAATCAAGAACACCGTCTTCGTTCTCCGCTCCTCTTTTTAACCTAACTGACCCGCAGCTTTGAGCTTATGCGAGTCAATTTGGATCCTGATGCTCCGCGCTTTACACCCTTGTCATGCTTCACTCTCCTCCCCATTGTGATTAGGCTTAGACTTATTCGTGATGTAGCATTACCGTTAAAAGAACCACCAACATATGATTATATCAGAGCTCGTATGCGTCGCATTGCATTTAATAGAATGCATACATCCCCCATTGGTTGACGATTTCTACCTGCAAATCCTGCCCATGACGCTATTACAACCATCAAATCTGACGAGCCCATTAAGGGCTTGGTTATAATAAACATAAATGTCAACAACAAGATTGCAGTATATATGAAAAAAGAAATTTATTAAGGGAAACAAGCAATTAGAAGAACTTAATAATGCTTTAAAATCATCTCATAACAGACTTCAAAGTTGAATCTATAAACTATTTATTTTCGTAAAATCATATGATAATATGCAAAAGATGAGTGATTTTACCCATTATATTTGAATTATGTTGAAGATAAGCATCCTCATTTGCTCTCTTTTTGCATGTTATCAGTATTATACCGAACTGTCAATCAGGTTGACTCATGTCATGGTTGTGTATGTGGTCCTTTGACTTGAGACACCAAAGACATCTTGTGGATGGATGATCATGTTTTGATTATGACTTATGAATCCCTAGCCGAGGGATATCTAAAACATCATATATTGGATACGACATGAAGTCTACAAAGATGATTGTGTGATCAAGATGGGGTCTTCCACCCTCGGTATTTGAGGATATTGACTCAAAGGAATGAGATGCGATGAAATCCTTGGCCAAGGTAGTAGAAATATCGAAGGAGTTCTCAATGATTTCTACACGCATCAGTACTAACTTGGTGACGGATTAAGGTTTTTCAGTTGACCATACCTTAATTCATTCATGAGTCTAATGTGGATGAAGGATTATACATACATAGTAATCAATGACGGAAAGGTTCCATAAATGAGTTCTTATATACTCCATATCTCCTAGTGCACGTGGTGTAGCTTGGCACCCAACGGGCTGGCAACTCAACCTATCGATTGGGTTAAATTGATCCTTAATTAATTAATCTATATATAGATGTGGATGTGGATAATTAATTAAAGTTGACCAATAAGGTGTTATTTGGTCTGTAGAGTTATTAACTAGTGAGATATATAGATGTTGGTGGATATATACATAATTATGAGGGTTTTTATGAAAAAATCTCATACCACATGTCTATAAATAGGGGGAGAACGATCACAACTGAAGGTGCCCATGCAAGCCTTGTGGGAATTCTCTCCTTTCTTCTCTTTCTCTCTTGGTGAAGAGCTTTGAAGCTGAGATCCAACCATCCGGAGACCATGTGAATACCGCTAGAGGCTAAACACTTGAATAGCTTCAAGAACTCCTTCAAGGAAACCCTGTAAGTATGTTTTCTCATACATATTAGATGATAGGATCATCTGTTCTTGGTGCCTCAATGTTTTGAATATACGATTTAATAAATTCCGCTGCATTTGATCTTTGATCAAAATTTTGGAAATTTATCGACCTCATAACCCATCACCTTCATGTATCACTATTAGCATGAATTCATGATTAGGTTTTGATATTTAACCAATTAAGGTACGAAAAAAACTTAAGTTATCTATAAGTCTTGCGCGGAAAATGGATAATATGTATACAATAACCAATGACAAAAAGGTTCCGTACGCAAGTTATTATACACTCCATATCTCGCAGAGCACCTGATGTAGCTTAGCAAGCAACAAGCTAGAAAATAGACCTCTCAATTAGGTTAAATTGATCCTCGATTAAATAATATATATTTTGATGTAGTTAATTAATAAGGTGGACCAATAGGTGCTATTAGGTCTATAGAGTTATTAACTAGCAAGCTATATGGATCTTGTCAATCACTAATAGAAGCTCTATAGACGTCGATAAATATAAAATAATTTTTAAGATTTTTATGAAAAGTTCAAATATCTACTGTCTATAAATAGGGGGAGAATGATTACAACTTAGGGTGCCCACACAAACCTACTGGAAACTCTCTCCTTTCTTCTCTTTATCTCTTGGTAAAGAATGTTGAAGCGTAGATCCAACTATCCAGAAATCGTGTGGATACTGCTAGAGGTTAGACACCTAAAAAACTTTGAGAACTCCTTCAATGAACCTATAGGTATGGATTTCAATGTATATCATATGATAGGATTATCAGTTCATGGCACCTTGGTGCTTCGAATGTTTGATTCAATGTATTCCATTATATTGGATGTTTTGATCAACATTTTGAGAGCTTATCAAGCATAAAATCCCAATGCAAGGAAGTGTGAGGCAAAAGATATGCTTGAAGCCATAAATTATCATATTCTAGAGATAGAAGGCACGCTTAGTGTTTGAGAAGCTTCCACGCTTGATCCAAGAGGATCTTGGAAATAGAATATTGAATTGGGCTCGGACATGATTTGGATGGTATGCCATTGGTTCAAAAATAGTTGGTGGGGATCTAACGTCAACCACTAGTGTCAAGAGACTGACTTGAGTAACGATAGATTTTCTTGGTTTGGACTTATATCTTGGAGGGTATTGATAACATGCAATCATACAATTATCAATAAAATTAAGGCATAAAATATTACATTCGTATGCATGTCATTATACTTTGAGTGCATATCTATCATTTCATGCAATTTTAAGTTATAATCTCAAAATGCACTACTTTAGGGATAATTATGCATTTTTAAAGAATATATTTTAAATTATATTATTCACATCTATATTTGAGATTATAAGTGAGTTTTAATGTTAAATAATGAGATAAAATAATTTTATATACTCGTTTTTTTTCTAAGTTTTAATTTCTAAGAGAAATGAGTATATTTTTGAAAGAAAAAATTATTATCTTGTTATTTATTAAATTTGACTTTTTAAAATAATAGATTATTTAATTTCTGAGCCAACAAAATAAATATGGATTAATTTGGAGTTCTATTTTTAAAATATGAATTTTGTAATTTTTTTAGAATCTTTCTAAATTTTATATAAATTTAATTCGATTTATTTTGAATTAAAATGAATAAAAAAATTATACTTTTTTATCACGTGCTGACGTGGTAGCTGACGTGGAGCATACAAAATAGCGGCGCCATGTGGCGGCATATGAGAACGCCAAGTGTCACACAACGTGTACATGTGCACGCATGTGTGTGCATGAGTGTGTGATTAATAAGAAAAGGCACCCTTTTCAAGATTTTTGTTATCTCATTAATGATATAGGTCCCCTATATACCTGTCGACTCGCCATAATTTTTATAATGTGGGACTATTCTCTTTTGTTAATGTGCAGGTGACGTGGTCACCTGTGAAGCATTCTATCGCGTGATTTACTCACGATCGTTGATCATCACTTAAGTGAGATGATTCTTCAACGAATCATTTTAAAATGTTTTAATCTCAGCCGTTCATCAAAGGAGTTAAAATTTCTTAGATTAAAACTGTTCAGAGCGTCAAATGAAGATCTAACGGCATGCATTTCACACGTTTCTTATTCACGCGTGATGTGGGGAAATCATAGCGGTTCATCTTTGATCAAACGGATGCAATTTAAATGTAAAGATTCGCATCAAATGCCTTTCATCAGAGCCATTGATCGAAGATTAAATGTTGATCCAACGGTAATTCCCAAATCTCTCTATAAATTAACATGTCCTTTAACTATGTAAAGCATTCCTAGATATTTTTGAACTGTTAAGACACCATCAACCTTGAATCTCTTGATTCCCTTCACTTCTAGACTCATTTACACGTCTGAGGAGTGTTTGAAAGTGAGATTTCGTTGAGAGAATTGGGATAAATCGATTTTTGAAAGCCAACGATTGTCTTCGAATTCGCGGAATGAAAAGCCTTTGATCCGGCGAGAAATTGGATCAATTTAAGCACTATCTTGGGTTAGAAATTATATTTTTGTCCTAATATTTCTTCTTATAACATTATATTTCAATTTCAAATCTTAGATTGAGTCAATTTCAATTTTAATTTCAGTTTTATCTCTCTTTGCGATCCGATTTTCTATCTAATTTTTGCTCGTTGATTTCTCCACAAATCTTAATCCAAATTCTGTAATTTTTTATTCCATGGATTCACCTTCGAGTTATCTTTGTAAAAATAGGAAAATCCCTAATTTCTTACCTCAATTCGTCATCTGATTAGATCAAATTTCAAAGAGTTCTTTGAAAATACCCTAATTCTTTGTAGATTCGACCCTTATTCACATCTATACTATCTAATTCATGATTATTTCTCTAAATTAGTAAGGTTGGTATTTTTTTGTACGCTTATCCATGTGTTTTCAACAACCTAGTGGATTCGCTTCGTCAGGTATCCATGTAACTAATAGCATTTGTTCATGGTGTGACACAATATTCAAGGT
>CM044111.1:2098944-2122872 GCA_024174645.1 Lemna minuta | reverse complement strand
TATTCCACTATTACTTGAATTTGGAATAAATTCAGAACAATTCTTAAATTCAAAAATTCTTTATTTTCATTTATATATATATTTATATTAGATAAATTAAAATACAACATACTTGTAGTGATAAACACCATGTCTTAGTTCTTTGTCATCTGTTATTGTCTCTTCATTTCTTTGGCATTTATCTTCTTGGTCATCTTATGATGTCCAAACTCTAAAGAGGCACTTCCATGGGTAACGCTTGCGTCTTTTGATTGTGAATCTTATCTAAGTGGAAAGCATCATCTTGCTATGTACCGTTTTTTGTCTATTTTTCCAAGTAAAAATCTTTTTGATGTCATTCATACTTGAACGACATCGAATTAAGTTTTTTTTGCATGCACCCAAGTCCTACTATTGTGCTTACACCAAAGTCCTACTATTGTGCAAACTTTATCCATCACATCATTAACCTAAATAGTTTTTTTCAAGAATATAGCCTAGTTATTCACTTAAAAAGAACTTCAAATTATTATATGGTTATCATTTGCAACAAATTGTATGGTTATCATTCATTAAACTAATTGTCCTAAATCTTTGCAACAAAATGTTGTTGCCAAAATGAGAACATCATCATATTCTTGATATCACCCATACCCTATTGTTTCAGATGGGGGGTTCCTCAATGTTCCTTGATGCAATTTTTTATGGTCACTTATTAGATAAATCATTTTCAATTACTTCTCACATACGAGATATTCTGGTTCATTGTTTTCTTCATAAAGTTTGACATTTTGTTCTATCCCCTAAGGTATTTGGATGTCTTGTTTTGTCGAAGATTACCTCCGAACCTTAGTAAACTTTATCCCCATTCTATAAAGAGTTTTTTCTCAAGTACCCCAAATATCATAAGGGATATTCTCTATACCTTTTAAACTAGAAAATGTAGGATTTTGTGTGATATTACCTTTTTTGAGTCTAATTATTACTTGGTAATGTGTCATTTAAATGTTGATGTTTAACATTATATTGCTAATGTAGTATTATTGATAATGTGATACATTGATATGCATAAAATCATAGTTTTTGAAAACATAATTTCATATATAAAAAATTATCCTCAACTCTTCATTTTGATTTATAAAATGTAAAATAATGGTGTGTCAAGGTCAAATTGACAAGGATAATTAAAAGATTGAAATTAATAAATATTTTTTGTATTTTAGATTAAAAAGTGAAAATGATCGATGAAGGAAGTGAGACATATGGGGAAGATGCAATGATCCAATTAAACACTTCAAATGTCCTATCAAAGATCAAAGATTATTGGTCAGACATTGGAATTGTGATTTACGGGATGAAAATATGAAAATTGGGATATAAGATATAGAGAAAATGGAAAAATAAAAAAGAGTAAACCTTAATCTAAAGGTTCACAATCAAAACTGATTCTTGCAATGCTCTATGATCAATCACTTGTTTGAGCCCTTACATCTCGTTCAGACTTGGTAACTTGCATCCAAAATAAGGAATATAAAGAAAAGAAACTCACTAAAAATGATGTTTGATGCACTAGGAATGATCTATCCGTGCTCTATTTCTTCTTGCTAGTCAATGCTAAAAGCCACCAACGAAACGTTAAAAAAAATCTACTATGAGCAAATAAAGCATTAAATGAATAATCACGATGAGAACAAGAAAACTTTATAATTATATATACAAAAGAGAGTACATAGGTCCTTATATAGAGAGTGAAGATGAGGTGTTGTAAATGGGTCGAGAGCCCGATATCACTATCAAGCATTCCCCCTCAAGCTAGAGCATATAAATCAAACATGCCTATCTTGGTACACGTGGCATCATAGGAGATCCAGGATAGATTCTTTGTGAAGACATCCACAAGCTGATGAGATGATGCCACATGAGGGATGAAAATAACTTCAAACATAACCTTGCCCCAAATGTAGCGACAATCAATCTCAATGTGCTTCGTACGCATATAAAAAGTGACATTGTCAACGATGAAGATAGTGGATTGGAGAGGGGGAAGAGATGCCAAGATCTTCGAGAAATGATCGAAACCATACCATCGCTCGCGCGGTCTCAGCCATAGCTCAATACTCAAACTCCACATTAGAGCATGATACCACCTTATAGTTTCGTGATTGCCAAGTGACGAGGTTATGCCCAATATTTGTCCAATAGCTTGTAATAGATTTGTGATCTCCCTTGTCACCCCCATACCTAAAATTAGAGTAGGCTTTAATTTAGAGATGACTGTCGTTGATAGATGAACCCTCTTCCTAGGGCTTGCTTGATGTACGCTAGAACTTGTATATCTCCCTCCCAATAGACTTGTTGAGGTTCCTGCATGAACTCACTAAGAATACTAATAACATAAATGAAGTCAGGGCGAGTGACGATGAGATATATCAGCTTTCCCAACAATCTCTAATAGCAATTAACATCCTCAAGAAGTGGAGAGGAAGTATCCCAAAATTGTGGTCGAGCTTCCATAGGTGAGGCCTCTAACTTGCACCCAAGAAGTCTTGTCTCTTGAAGGATGTCTGACGAAGCGTTTTATGTGGTCGTTAAAACACATAAACATTGGTAAAAAAAAATTTATAATTCCAAACTCACAATGAAAAAGATATAAAATCAAGTATAGTGTAAAGATCGGGTCGATCCAGAGAGAACACGGTTGAATTTGATCAAAGAGTTGACTTGGTCAAATTTAAGTATAATTAAGGTTTTTAAGAAGCGAAAATGATATTTAATTAATTTTAATAATATAAGTATGATAAATAAGATATTTTAAGAATTTAGAAACTGATCTGACGAAGAAATGTCAAAAGTCAAGGTCAAAGCGTTGACTTTGACCCACAATTGACTTTCTATAAAATCAGAGAATAAAAAGAGCTTAAAATATTAGAAAAATTAAATATTCAGAAACTAGAAAGAAAATGGAAATTTTTGATATATAATTTATGATTTATAGAGAAGAATTACAATTATTATGAATTATTGAAAATCAAAGATCACAAAAATCCTGAAATGAACACTTCGGTGTAAATCTTCAAATTCACTAACCAAATGATATCCAAATCTTGCAATTCCCATATGAATAGAAAGCTAAAAACCAGAGGATTCCAAAGAGACTAAAATTGTCAAATTTTACCTTGTATTTTGAGAGTAATTGCCCCCACAAGTCAACGCCCAAATTCGGATTGAAAATGAATAGTTAACGGTGAAACATCAAATTGAAGGGTCAAATCATGATGAAATTTTACGATTTTGCTATCCACGGAAATTTGATAAAACAAGGAATCCAATGAAACCAAAATCAAATAATTCGGACTTAAGATCAGGGAGAAATCCTTGTTTCAAAATCAACAAAAATCCGAACCTAATTTAGGCAAAAATGAAGAACAAATTGATTTAAAAGATGAAATTGACTACCTAAATCTAATCTAAATTACAATTATTGCAAGATGAATGATCGATTCACACTACTAACCCGATTGAAGTGTATTTGATCGGTTTCTTCTTTGGCGTACTTTCGGCATTCAAGGGGAGAATTCGATCAAATCTTGTGATGATTCGCGATCAATCCCGCCCCAATTGGATCGCAATTGAGTCTAAACACGGGGGATCATGAAGAACTTAGGATTTTGCTCAAAAACTGCTTAATTGCTTTACAATTCAATCAAGAGTTAAGATACAAAGAGGAAGAACACCGTTTTACAAGAGAAATCATCGCGATTTTCGCGGACCGTCCTATTCGGTGAAGACCGATCGACGGCCACGATCGTGTGATTATCGTGGGCCACGATCCCACGATCTCCTTATCTTTCTCCCGTTTAATGAAGCCACGTGTCGCGCTGAGCTTTGCTGATGATGCGATTGAATCGCGACCGTAGGATTCCACTTATTCCACGATTTGCACGCGTGCGTTTGATGGCGATAGGGTGGACTCGAGTCCACGTGATCGACACGTCTTAGTTGACAAGACCGCATCCGACGATCGTGACACTGCCACGTATCCTGCATTTGTCAAATTAAAAGGGAACATAGTCCCACACGGAGAGAATTAATGGGGAGAGACGGGTAAATAATGTGGGAGCTCCGTAAGCAATTGCGTAACCGCCCCAATACTCTAACATGGGTCCACTATACCCGTGGGCCCATCACTTGCCAGCCTGTTACTCTGCATGCCACGTAGGTGCCACCCAGGCATCTGCGTGGGTTCGCGTGGCCCCGCCACGCATTCGCCGTGTGCCACATCAGCACCACGCAGGCGTTTGCGTGGGCTCGCGTCTTCGCCACGCGTGCCACATCGCGCCACGTCAGCTCCGCATGTCCTGCGCACAAAATCAACCCCCTTTTTGCAATTTTAAATAAAGAAATAACTCCAAAGACTTCCTTAAAAAATCAAAATAAATTCCAAAAAATCCAAAAAATTCAAAAATTAATATCTTAAAAAATATAACTCCTTTTTTTCTCAAATTTTCTCCATTGGATCAAAAATTTCTTCATCTTTAATATCATGCCATCTGAAATATAAATTAAAAGAAGAATATTAGATGAATTCAAAATAAACTTAAATAATCTCTTAAGAAGTCTATTTTATATCATCCCAACATTATCTTCTTGAAATTAATTCTTCTAATCATCTACTAAAGTTAAAGTAAATCAAGGAAAGTAATCAATTTCTATTTATTTAACCTTACAAAATATTAAACATCTATAGAGCACATTATTAACCCTAAATAATGCATAAATATGAACTTTAGTAAAATGACATACCAATGGAGAAAATTCATAAAAACTATGATAACATGCATCATAATCACATAAAATAAGCATGAATATTAGTTAAATAAGATAAGAATTTAAGTTAAATATACATGTTATCAATGTTAAGGGCATACTTCCACTATAACATAGCTAGCTTCTTGTGTTGATGCGCAAACTTAATCCCAAGAAAGTATTTTGAATCGAGCCTTGTTTAATTAATATATATGTTGATGTGGATAATTAATTAAGGTTGACAAATAAGGTGTTATTTGGTCTATAGAGTTATTAACTAGTGAGATATTTAGACCTAGAGGGTCACACACATAAGGTCTATGGATGTTGGTGGATATAGACATAATTATGAGGGTTTTTATCAAAAACTTCACATACCAAATGTCTATAAATAGGGGGAGAATGATCATAACTAAAGGTTCTTACACAAGCTTTGTGACAATTCTCTCATTTCTTTTCTTTCTATCTTGTTAAAGAGCTTGAAGAGGAGATCCAACCATCTAAAAGTTGTGTTGATACTGCTAGAAGCTAAACACTTAAATAGCTTCAAGAACTCCTTTAATGAAACCTTGTAAGTCTTTTTTCTCATACATATTAGATGATAAGATCATTTGTCATTAGTGCTTTAATGTTTTGAATATTCGATTCAATTTTTTCTGCTACATTCAATGTTTTGATCAAAATTTTAGAAGGCTTATCGACCAAAAATCCCATCACAACATATGTTACTCATCATCTCAATGTGCCTTTAGTGCCTCTCTTAAAAATCCCTTTGATGAGTGTGCATCATTTTCCATTATCAAAGATAAAATTGTGAACTGTCCATAGAAGAACAGTGGAGGCTTTATGGAGTTTGTGACGGTGGGAAAAATATCAAAATCAATGATGATAGTGATGTGAACCAAATGCATTTATTAAGATATAGGATAGAGCTTAATCCTCTGTCTATGGGATAAATGACAATAGCCTAGTGAAAAGAGTAGATGACAAGGATTACTGTCAGAATTGAATCTCATGGCTATAAACCGTCATACTTCCATACCTCATTTATATTCATTGAATAAAATTTATTCAGTATTTTTCTCATGAAATGTTTTCAAGAAAGTCATGGAACATGTTTTTATGAATAAGTGAATTATGGTGAGATCATAATACTAGAATCATAATTCTCTAAAAATATATTCTAAACATTCATATTTGAAGTTTGTGCATTTGACCCATTCTTACTGTGATAATTTATTTATCTTAATATAGAGTGAATTTCATTTTTCTTACCCATCGATTTGTGTTTTCAATGGCTACATTAATTCAATTCATGAGCAGTCACCACATGCTTTGTCTGACCTACATCCACTATTTATACAATATTGATACTTATTTACTACAATGACAATGTTACACATAAAACAAAACTCTGGTAAACATGGATGCATTCTTGATTGGACAGCCTTGAATCTTCCCTTCAAAGGAGTTTAATATTCAAAGGATGATGTGATGAAGTGTGAATCCTGAAAAACCCAGTTCTGAAGTGTAGAAGTGACTGAGGGGAAACAGCAGTGGGTGAGGTAGGACCATTGAAGATAAAGTGTATCAAGAGCTAACAAGGAGTTACATGAGACCTGTAAGGTTCTAAAAAGTGAAAATGGGAATGTTGATGAGGTGTCACGCCCTAGTGGGTCTCTGTCTAATATTAATATTTCATGAATTAACATGTTTGAGAGATGTCATAAGAGGCCCTGTGAGTCTTTAAAAAAAAAATTTCAAAATACAAAATTGATACACAGAAATTTTATCTGATATGACATACTCAATACCTCCATATGTTGCCCTGAAGAGGTGTGATGTCATCTTTCACTATTTTGCCTAATAACTTTGAGAATCAAAGCCTCTAAAGTGATTTGGTTAATAGTTCGGCACAACTTTTGGCAAACCTAAACTGCGATATGCATATCAACGTAAGCCTTCTTTGATTAATTGTCAATAAATGTCTAGATGAGTTGTTCTCTCCAATTGGAAGGGATCATGGATCACACTTATAGTTGTCTTTCTCTATTTAATCAGCCTAATGGGATTATACAAGTTTCAGTTTAATTAACCAAGCACAATTTGATTCACTCGCCTTCTCTAACTCCAAAAACAAGTGCATTTAATTCAGATTTGATTCTTGGTCTTCGTACTATTTATTTCACTCTTCTAGTATGCTAGAATTCTCCTAAAAGTTAAATGATATTGATGTAGACTATTCAAGAAATGACCTAAATAGGGTCAACACTAGTGCATTTGTCCCTCATGGAACATATCTCTTATGGTGTAATTGTATCCTCTATATACAAAGGACTTGTAATCTCTTGTTTCAATCTATCTAGCATATCTTTCCATTTCACATAGACCTGGGACCAACAAGTGAACTCACAAAATCTGCATCAGTAAATATTTTTGGATCAATATTACTCTTTTTTATTGAATACTAATTCATATCCAACAATCCCTTTTAAGTATCTCAATATCCTTTGGGCTGATTTCATATGAGAAATGCTTGGAAATGCATGGATTGACTTAAGATATTAAAGAATTAGAAATATCATGTTTACTATGGGACAAATATTTTAATTTTCTATGTAGTCTTTGATATAATACTTGATTAGGAACTTTGAATTCATCTATATTGAATTTACAATATGGATAAATGGGGCGTCAATGGGTTGAATCTTTTCAAAGTCTAGAAAGCTAAAAGTTCAATTATTTTATGCCAAGATGTCTCTTGAGAATTTCATTTTGGTTGAGAATGACTATAGGAGGTATTTTTATTTATAGGCTTAACATCACCAGCCTCGGCTATTTACCTTTGGTCTTCTAATAGGCAGAGGAGCAGCAATGTCTTCTTCAGGGAAGAATTCTAGGGAAGTGGTGGAGGCAAAATTCAATGACATACATGTGTGAATAAACTATGGAGAGATAGAGAGAGAGAGAGAGAATATTTAATATAAGGATCAAGTGGGTAACTAAACTTGATTAGGGATTCAACAACCGAAGACTTGATGGGATCAAGAAATTTTGAAGGGGTCAAATACTAAAAAAAAGAAGACCCATCTCCCAAAAAATGGGTCATTTCTTCTAGTGCAATGCAAGCATTTCTAGTTAGAGGTAGGTTTTTTTTTTTTTGCCTGGTTCTAAAGACCATAAGAGTTGTGCATGGCCATTTTAGAGCATGAATTTACCCCAATTATGATGTAGGATAATTTTCAGAATGTTTATATGTGAGAATATTATGAAGTGATTGTGATGAAGTGGTGAAAGAAGAATGAAGTATGATATGGATGATCACTGAATTTTAAAATGAAATGATCCTACAATGTTATGGGAGGACCTATGAGATGATATCAATGATGAATGGATGGATAATTCACTGAAAGTTATGTGAGAATATTTTCAGAAAACAAGAAGCTGATAATGACAAAGATGAAGAGAATAATGATAAGGTAATGAAGAGAGCGGATAAGAAAAGTTTATTGGATGTGATTAAGGAGAAGAGCGTGGAGATAAGTGGAGATAATTAAGCATATGAATGGGTATATTCTGAGATTATTTAATATGACAATTATAGAGTTTGAGAATAGATAGAAGAAGTCAAAAACGAGATGGAATAGGAGGGTGAATAATGTTGGACGTACGATATTAAATCTGAACTATTATTCACGGTTTTAAGAATTAGAGGATGATACCTTGTGGAAGAGAAGTGGATGCCTTGAGAATACTCCACGACCAATTGATATCCTCTGAAGTGCTTCTGATTTTGAGATGAATGAAAGTGGACAGAAAGGAGGGAGAAGAGATAGGAGGATAGAACTCGGAAATGAGTATGGAATAGGAGGAATGGATGAACACGAGAAGAACACGATGAACACTTGGATAACTTCGAACCAAAGGAGCCAAATTTTCATAATACAACATGTCTTTTTCGTGTACAATTGTCCCCTTTATAAGGGTGAGAAAGATAGAGGAGTTTAGACCGAAAAGATGCTTCAAGAGGAAGAGGGAGAGGGCGGTTATGGCAGTTACAAAGAGGCATTTCGGGATTGCCTCTTGTTTCTCCACGGTTTCCACATCAGCAAGCAGAGATGATGTGGCTTCATTGTGAGCCTCTTGATGTCTTGAGGTAGTTATGATCGTGGGAGAGAGGAGTCTCATTGCTTGATGTAAATAACGCCAAATTTCAGCATTTTAATACACCGCATCTCATCATGGTGATTTCGTTCATGTCTTCATAATAAAGCTCATAGATCTTCTTGGCTTGTATGACGGCAAGATAATTCTTATCTTGTCTTTCAAACCCATAGAGCTTTTGATGTAATGGGCTTCATTTTCACTTGTGGGAGTTGCGAATTTGCCATGCTTCAATTGTGAGGCTTCTTGCTTGCTGTTATGATGATCTTAGAGCTTGGAAGTGATGGAGAGGATGGCCTTCTCATCTGATTTTCTTGGATTTCAGGTTCTCCACGCTGATTAGTAATATATAACTGCATGGTTTACTCATGCAATGACTTTAGTCTTCAAGTAGAATCCAAAGATGTTCACGTCCATAAGTTAACACATATAGATCTCTCCTAAAATTTCTATCTATAGGTAAGTTTTCAAAGAAAGAAGGGATATTTCACAAAAGTGTTCCTATTGATGTTTCTTGAGATCATTATTCACAACTATACAAGGTACCTATGATATGGTGGCTGTGGTTTAGACAATAGGGAACCTATATCAAAGGTAAGAAGGTGGTTGACTTGGTCTTCAAAGAGTTCTAGGTATCTAAGGATAAAAGTTTATTTCTTTTGACCAAGCCAATCTTTAGATCAATTTGTAAATGGGAGAGGAGGGGAGGTGATCCCCATTGGGTCTACACTCTCTTTTAGAGATTTAGAGAGGTCTTTGTCACTCACTTCATGGATAGTGAGTTTCTCGAATTTCTTACTAAGGAAGAGGATGGCATGCTGCTGCAATTGAGGATGGGTTCTCTTCCTTAAATTGTACCTTGGTTCTGAAGTAGGCCTCATGTTCATTTGTTGATGTGAATCTTCATCAAATTATTAATGGATGGCCATAGTTCAAAGGTCTGGCCAAGTCAAGCATTATCACCGAGGTTTTCCTTTTCGACAATAAAGAAGAAAATTCTGCTTTTCTTTTTTCCTTTTTGGTGTTTCTAGTGTCCATCCTCCTATTTCCAAACTTTCTATGCCATATTTAAATATTGGGCCGCTATTTTGCCCAAGAAAAATACTATGACCGGCCCAAGAAATATCCACGACCCCTATAAAACTGACTCACCGTTGGATCCCCAGACCCGTCGGAAGTTAGAATTGACAAGCAGCTGAAAAATGGAGTCCTCTGGCCGTTGCTTCGATAGGGAAAGTCACGTACTCTTTCTGGAGATGATGTTCGAATTGCTTCCGACGGAGTACGAGGCGGAGGACATCAACCGTCTGACGCTCGCCTATTTCGTCGTCTGCGGACTCGACATCGTTGGCTCCTTGGATAAGGTATCTGCTTCTTGATTTGCTGTTATTGATCATTTTCCCCCAATTACTGCGTCTTACGCGTAGTAATTTGGAAATTTGCCTTGGACTTACTTTCAAATCATCCCTGTTTTAGTTCAACTACGAGCTGTTTTTTTTTAATAATAACTACGAGCTGTTCTAATCGCGTTTAGAGTGTATTCGTTACGTCGTGACCTAAATTTTGGTGTTTGATTGAGATCGTCTTTCATTTGTTAATCTAGAAAGGAATATTGTCTGGCCGAAGTCAATTTCGTAATTTGACCACGATCTGATATTCTAATGATTTCACTTTTAGCGACTACCGACCGTCCATTGAGAAGATTCTTTCGCGGTTTCTGATTTCTTTATCATCGTAGATCGACAAGGATCAGGTGCGTCATTGGGTCTTATCCTTCTACTCACGCCCTAGCATCGTAGAGCCAGGTAAAGGCGCGCTTTCCCCAGAGTTTTCGTCCACTTCTAACATATCAGTTGAATTCCTTATAAGTTTTTAGCACTTACTCAGGTCATTTTTATGGCTTTGGCGGTTCCAGAACATCAGAATGTTACAATGATAATCAGGTATACATGGTCCTGGATTGTCTTTATTAATTCAATAACTGCTGGAGTGGAGTACTCCAAAAATAAATAACTGCTGGAGTGTATTTTATGAGGGCATCTCTAAAGCAACTGCTGGATGAAACCGGAGATCAAGAGCCCTTTATTTCCTCTCACAACCTGCATTCCTCTCTCCCCCTCAACACTATCGACTCAAGCTTTTCTAGAAGGACAAGGTTCCGATCAAAATTGTTAACGCTAAAACTTCTCATATATCGTATAAACAGGATTCATGTCGCAATGCTAGCCATCTTGCAAGTACTTACTGTGCCCTGGCAATTCTGAAGACTATAGGATATGATCTCTCGAGCTTTGATTGTAATTTATTGTCCTTGTCCATGCAAAATCTTCAGCAATCTGATGGGAGGTACTGATGAAATTCATCAATCCCTGTTTCATCTCAATCCTGGTTACTATAAAATGTCGGAATTCCTATTTACGTTTTTCAGTTTCTTTTCACGTATTCATATTTTTATTTATTTTTAACTTTATCTCAGGCATAATTTTCAAGTTAGTAATTTCCTATTATTTCTTGCAGTTTTATTCCCTCTCATATTGGAGCAGAGAGTGACCTCCGTTTTGTGTATTGTGCTGGTGTGTGAATCTTTGATTTCTATCCCTTTATAATCATCAGATTGCATGTTCTTACTTGATGTATCATTGTTTTTGCTCCATTTCTCAGCTGCCATTTGCACTCTCATCAATGATTGGCGTGGAATGAACCGAGAGAAAGCCAAAGATTATATCTTCCATTGTCAGGTTACTAACTATAACATGAAAAGATTCCTTCCATTTCATTATTTTGTTAAATTTATTTTGTACTGATTAATTCCATTTCATTATTTTTGAACTGTAGTCGTATGATGGAGGCTTTGGTCTAATGCCTGGTTCAGAATCCCATGGTGAGCTAATTTCAAGTCCAATTAAATTGATTTAGAAAACATCATATTTTGCGCTACCTAGAAAACATCTTTGTTAGAAAACACCATTTGCAAGTCCAGGTTTGCAGGGATTTTTTATGAAAGGTCACGAGCCATGAATTTGGCAGAAAAGACAAATGGTGTTTTGTTTCTATTTGGATTTTCCTTTATGTACGACATAAAATTTGGGGGCCAGAGTTCAAGTAATCGTGACAAGTGACTGCCTGTGAGTCACAAATTCAGTCACAGTCCCATCACATTCATGAAGATCAGCCACTAAACAGCTGATTGTTCGTAGTGTCCACTGCGGCATTTAGTGTAGCGGGAGAAAGAGAGGGGAAAAGAATAAAGAGAAAAGAGAGATGTACAGTTGAGTACTCGAACTAGATCGTATATATGGTCGTGGGTGGAGAGCTCCAACCTCTCCCTATAATGGAACAGATCTTTCTATGAAAGGCTCGATAATTCTTATGTTAACTAAACAACACAGAGAATTAGATGAAGACAGAAAACAAGCTGACTTTTAGTCAGAGCGAAATATAAAAAGCATGACTTCTGGCAGCATCTTCATTTACTTCATAACCTATAGATCTGTTTAGTATGTAACAGGAGGAGCGACATACTGTGCTGTTGCTGCCCTCCAACTGATGGGTTACATAGAAACAAACAAATCCACTAAGTCTTCAGAATCATCCGCAATCAAAGTGGCATCGGTGTTGGAATGGGCTTTACAGGTCCGTAATTCTACAATAAGTTGGTAAATCTAAAATTTAATCCTCATAAAAATTATATGAAATGGCGTTCCTTTCTTATGGGGATGGTCTCTTTCAGAGGCAAGCAGCTGATGGTGGATTCCAGGGTCGGCCCAACAAACCCAGCGATTCATGCTATGCTTTCTGGTGGGCTTCCCTGTCTAAATTGATCTGAGAAAATAAAATAAAACGTTATATTTTTTTTCTTGTATGTTTTTTTTAGGGTTGCCGGGGTTCTGAGAATCTTGAAAGCTGATCAATTCATTGATAAAGAGTCCCTTCGATCTTTCCTACTCTCCTGCCAGTCTAATGTAAGAAGAACTAAAACCCAATAGATAATTGCTTGACATAGAAGTGTACGTGTGATTGATTTTATTTCCACTAGTACGGTGGATTCACCAAATTCCCAGGGCTCCCATTTCCGGACTTGTACCATTCCTATTTTGGGCTGGCTGCCTTTAGCTTGCTAGGGGAACCTGAACTGGCCCAACTTCAGGTCGACCTTGGTGTCACTTCTCTCTCCAGCCCCTGATGTAATCATTCGGGAGCACTTTGTTAGAGGTACTGTCTTGCGTTTCTTCAACTTTATATTTGTGAAGATATTAATGGAAAATGTCAAAATTGTGAATTTGAGTTCCAAAACAACATCGGCCAATCAAAATGGGGATAAATCTGTGAATTTGATTGCATGAAAAATCAGGAGATGTGTTGTTGTTCTGGTTCTTTTCTTGGTGAAATGATGGTTCTGGTTGTATTTATTAACATAGAAATATTTAATATAGTTAAGTAAATGGTGGTAAACGTTTTTTGTCCAGTGGAGCAGTTTTATTTAAATGGGCCTTCTCTCCCTCCCTTGTCTCGCTTTTAAAATATATATTCGTTATGTATAAATAAGAGAAAGCCACCTTTGCGTGAAGATAGCATTTTAGCAAACAATAGAACAATTATTTAATCAAATATTTGGGTTCAATCCATCGAGTTTGATTCGTTTATCAACTCATGTTCATATTGTAAATTATCTCAAAGTTATTTTGTCTTGAAGGACTCCAAGAAAGGGTAATCGAATCTTAAATTGCTGCAATGAAGAGAATCAGTTGGGAAGGAGGAGATGTGAAATAGAAAGGGGAACTGCTAGTTTGGCAGCTCTAGGGATGAAGTGTTCTAGAGACCCCAGCCAAGCTCTCCTCACAGGTACCACTTTCTTGGACCCAGTCCTTAACAGCACCTGACCCAGCTCAACCGTGACTTGTGGAGTTGGTGTTTTCCCACCCGTTCTCGGAATTACTTCTCTTCCTCCTACCTTAAGGAGAGGTTTCTCACCATTTCTCCCCACCGTAGAATCCAGTTTGTCCTTTAGATGGAGGTCAGGAAATCTTTGTTGTATGATGCAAGCCGATTCCCATGTTGCTTCAAAATCAGGTACCCTTCCATTCAACAAGAACTTCCATTTCCCCATTGTACTGTCGTACGTCCACCACCTCATGCGGCTCTAGTACCCATTCTAGCTCATATGTGATGTTCTGCTCGTCAAACCCTAGTGCCTTCCGTAACTGAGAGATGTGAAGAACAGGAAGTAACCTGCAGTTTGATGGCAGCTCAACTCAAAAAGTTACCCCCCCAATCAGCTCAAGTGCTTTGTAGGGCCAAAAAACTTGGGGGTTGAGTATAAATTTGTTTGATACGTAAATTTGTGCATTCAACGACCGTATTTTTACGCCTATCAGTAATGTCAATTAATATGTGATTAAAATACTCCCTTTGATGGCTCACATAGGTGCTTATTGTGCGTTACGTGGTGCTGCCCTATAGCATCATATATAGGCATTGCCACGCCAACATGCCATGTCAACAAGCTTAAATAAAACCTTTTCTTATGAAAAATCCCTAAACTTCAAATGCTTATATCTTTCGTACAAAAATCTGTTTTGGATTAAATTTTTGCCATTTTGATCTTCATTATGTCCTCTTTATCTACATATTACCTAAAATTAAAATTAAAATGTGATAAAAATGATAAAATTACACTAAAACTACTTTGTCTTCTTCTCTTCTTTGTCCTTATCATCCTTTGTTCAAGACCTAAAAAATGTAAAACTCATGCAAATAAGATTAATTCACACTTGTTTGACCTTGAAAAGTTAAAACTTCAATTAGGCATAAAATTAGCTATAATTTATGAAAAATTCAGCTTGTAACTAATATGATGTAATGAATGCAAAAATTGCATCTAAACATGATAATATAAGGAATAATGATGTGAATTATGGCTCAAAGTCATTCGAGAATAATCAATTATACATGCAAAACGCATGTTATCAAAAACCCAATGGCCCGGTACTCAAATTTTGTATTTTACCAATTGGCACTTTTTCACGTAAATATGGAGATTATTTTATGATAGGAAAGTAAAGACAATAACCATGCGCTCCTCATGGGATGACATATCTTTGTTGTAAATCAAGATATCAGCATAAATTGAGGAAGATAGGGCTTGAAGATCTGGTTTGATTAAAAATTGAAATGTGGCAAAGCATGAAAGTCATGTCTTTGATAACATGCAACTTATAATTGAGATTAAATGATTATTAGTGTATTTTAAAATATAAATCATATCATTCATATGCATGTTATCTTAATTTAAGTGTATATTCATCATTTTATCTGTTTTAAGTTAAAAATCTCAAAATGTACTATTTTAAGGGTTAATCATGTATAAATCAAAGTTAAATTTTAAATAGATTACCCCCATTTATATTTGAGATTTTATTTGAATTATAAATTTAAAATAGTAAGAAAAAAATATTTTTAATACACTCTGAGATTATCTAGTTTTATTTTTGTTAAGTACTTGAGTGTATTTTTGAGTTAAAAATTTATTGTCTTATTATTTCTTAAATGAAAATGCATAGAATGATAGAATATTTAGTTTTTGATGATAAAAAATTGGATTAAAATAAATTGGATGATAAAAAATAGAATATTTTAAAAGTTACAAGTTTTTTAATTTTAGGGGATTTTTAAATTGAAAATGATTACAAAATCATGTTATAAGAGTGAGCTGATGTGATAGATGACATGAGATGCGCACCTGCATGTTGTCACGTGGTGGCATGTGCGCGTGTCACGAGGCACGCGTGTGTTGGACATGTGGTGCACGTGTGTCGAACACGTGGTGCACGTGTGTCGGACACGTGGTGCACGTGTGTCAGACACGTGGCACGTGTTTAGTGAGCATCATTAGTGTTAAGGGCCCTTAATGGGATGTATTAATTAATCATATCTCCGGCTTATTTATATAGATATATTTCTCTCATTTTCTCAATGTGGGCCTAAGTTATTTTCACAGGTAACATGACACATCTAGAGGCCGTTGATTGGATTGAAATGATGAATTTAATCTTAGCCCCTGATTTTCATTTAAGCGAAAGGGGTATGTGGCGCATTGTGATTCGTTGACGATTCATTTTATCTGTATGGAGAAATCTCAATCATTAATCGGAGGACTTATAATGGTTGAGATTAAATCACGCCCGATGAACTCCATGGATGCATGGCAACATCTTGTGCATTCAATGAAAATCGAACGGTAGTAGTTACGTGACGATCACTCTTCATGCGATGACGCAACAAAATATGGGCACTCTATCATGGATCTGGCAGTCTTGACTTAACAATGAAAATTTGTCTCCTACAATTTAATCTCAACCATTGATTGAAGATGAGAAGATAATATGATGTTAAAACCCAAATTAAAATATATTTATGTACTCTCTCCTTGACAATGTATGTATTCTTAGATGTTTTGATTAATCAAATTATTTGGACATCTTAATCATTGAATTTCTTTTTAGATCATCTTCTACATGAATTTCCATGTCCAAGGAGTGCTTGAAGTCAATATGTCATCGAAAGAATAGGGAGAGTTCACCGCTTGAACTTTGAAGATCCATTTTCGAAAGCAGAAAATGAAAAGCCTTGATCCAATGATTAATTAGATCATTTTAAGTGTGATTTTAAGTTATATTATATATTTTCCTCATAATCTTTTGTCATTTAGCATTAGATTTTAATTTCAAGGCACAAATTAGGTTAATTTTGATTGATTTTGTCATTTTCTCTCTCTTCATGAACAAATTTCATCTTCTTACTTACTCTTTGATTTCTCCATGTATACAATTCTAAATCAATTGATTTTTTATTCTGTGGATAGATCTTTGAGTTTTCTTTTCAAAAATATAATTTTCCCAAAATTTTCATCTCAATTTATCATCCAATTTTATCAAATTTACAAACTTTTCAATAAATTCCCCTAATTCTATGTGGATTCAACACATAGCTCTAATATAATTAAATCATAATTAAATCATAAAATAAGTGAGTTTGGTATCTATTTTGACTCGTGGACTTATGTTTTCAATGATCACACGATCACAATTCATCAATCTTCAGAGTCATAATGCCCCTCATACATCTTGACATTAGTTTAGGCATATTTTCTACTTTCATCATTATTTGATGGCAACTGGATTCCATATCTAATTTTGAAAGACTATTGTGCCATACAGTTGATGAAGAAATTCATCGACAATATGAACTAGGAACCTATTTGGCACTTTGAACTTGTTGAGATCTCATCAACACAAATACACCAACTTTTTATCTTGACTATTCATTAACAATATTGGACTAGAGAGCTGGTTATCAAAATTTTGAATAACTTCAATTGCTAAAAATTTGTGACCAATTTCATTCATGAATAAAAGATAACCTACATGAGCCTCCAAAATAAAACTTAGCGCATGATCAACATCTTGTAGAGGAGGCATGCCCTCAAGATCATAAAAAAATAAAATAAACTTTTCTTCTAGATGACCGCCCAATAAGGATGTACTAAGAGCATATTCACTTGGATCATCAATAAAATGATGCAATTCAACCACGAAAAGATTGCTACTATTAATCTCTATTGACGATGAGAAGGAAAAGCCCTAGAATTGCATAACTAAATGATAGTGCATACGTTCTTATATAGAGAGTGAAGAGGAGGTGCCCTAAATGGGCTGAGAGCCCGATATCTGATAACATGCTAATTAGACATTATAATACATGATTATTAATGCATAAAATATTTCATTCATATGCATGTTATCATATTTATGAGTGTTTATCTATCATTCTATGAAAAAGTTATTATAATCTCAAAATACTTTAAATTAGGGTTAATTACGATGAATTAAAGATAACCCATCTTTACTTGATATTATAAGTAGTTTTTAAAGTTAAATATTGAGAGAAATTATTTTTATAAACATTCATTTAATTTTCTAAAGTTAAAATCTGAAAGAAATGAATGTATTTTTGAAATAGAAATTAAATCTCTTGTTATTTATTAAATTTGAATTTTTAGAATGATAGAAAATTAAATTTCTAATTAAATGAAAGAAATTTGGATTAATTTGGAGTTATATTTTGAAAGTTATGAATTTTCTAATTTTTAGGGATTTTTTCTAGAATTTTTCTGAATTTTTAATGAATATCTAAGGATTTTCCAGAATTAAAAATCGATTTTTCTAATAAAAAAATCAATTTTTCTTAATTTTATTAACGCGCAGGTGACGTGGCATGATCTGGATCGTCCGATCAAATCGCGATCAACGATCGAGGAAAGGAGGCGATGTGGCAATGTAAGGAGCGTCCGATCGCACGTGAAATCTCAACCGTTGATCTTCACTTAAGTGAAGGGGAGTACTTGACAAAATCGGGCTCACCGGATGCGTCTTAATCTCGACCGTTGATCGCGAAGAGTTATAACGGTCGAGATTAAATCGACGGAAAACGCATCTGATGCGTCCGATTGCGATCCAACGGTGTGCGTTTCTGATGCGTTTTATAACGCATGCGACGTGGCTTCATCTGATGCGTCCGATCGCGATCCAACGGCCACGACTTAACGGTAACGATTTTCTTTGATGCATTTCATCAGAGCCGTTGATGCGTTCATCGGACGGTTATGCCCAAATTGCCTATAAATTGAGATGTTCTTCGAGATTGTAAAGCATTCGAGAGCAATTCAAGCAAATTGAACTGTTTAGACACCAAATCTCTTGAATCTCTTGATCTCAATTGCTTCTAAACACATTTCCGCGTCCGATGAGTGCTTAAGATCAAGATTTCGACAATCGATGAGGAAGAAATCGAAGCTTGAACTCCACGAATCGTGATTTTTGGATTTTGATGAATATCCTTGATTTTGACAATTAATTGGATCAATTCGATCGTAATTGTGGGTTAGGGATCGTGTTTTATCCTAATCTATATTCGTTTAGCATTTAATTTCATTTTAGAATCGTTAATTTAAGTAATTTTTATCTTATTTTTGGTAATTTCGCTTTTTATGTTTTCAGAAAATTCATCCATCTTCAATATTCAATTTCTCCCCGAAATCATAGTCAAATTCATTGATTCCGTGGATTCGTCTTCAAGTCCTCTTTCATAAAATACCATTTTCCCCAATTTCTATCACCAATTCATTGTCCAATTTGATCAAATTCGAAGAGATCATCAAGAATTTCCCTAATTCCATGTGGATTCGACCCATATTTACCAGTATACCCCTCAATTCGAATTAATTTCATAAAATTGGTAAGTTTAGACTTTATTTTGACACGAGACCGTATGATTTCAATGACCTTGCGGTCTCGTTTCGTCAATATCACTATCAGACAATCTCTTTATCAACCTTGCCAAGAGCTAGAATTTCCCTCTATAACTGAGGGTCACCCCTCACAATGTACACCTCAGTGAACACCAAAAACCTCATAAGCAATGCTAAAAAATTGGAATGAATCCATCCCAAAGAAGATAGCCACTACATCTACAGTATGACATACAAGATGTTGAGACTTAAAAGGTAGAAAATCCTCCGTAATAGTTAACCATGGCACCTCAGCATGGACATTGTGAAAAATTCCTATCCCTTGTACACTTGGCTTATCTTTCAATACAACTAAATAATTCCCAAATCATGCAGTTGAAGTTCTTTCACCCACTATAATTTAGGGAAATTATGGGTAGCCCTTGGGTCAATAAGAATCACAACCTCCGTATAACGAAGAGTACACTGCACTTTCATCGTGCTCCTTCCCAAAAACTTACCAATGGAATTAAACAATGTGTGAGTGGTGAAGAATGTACCTTCCTCCACTACTTCATTGCCCACAACTGCCCAGTCCTCCTCCCCACCATCAATATTTACCAAGTCATTGTTATGAAACTAAGAATATTTACTTGTTTCTTACATTTATGCCCTTGACCAAATTTTTCATCAAAATGGAAGCATAGACTTTTCTCCTTCTGGGCTTGCAATTCTACATTGGTTAACCTTAATTGTCTCCTAGGTTGACGATACATAGTGGAATTGATCTAGGGCACTATGGGATATACTAACAAAAAGGGCAACTTACCCCACCCATTGGATAAGTCCTAGTTGACTTTTTTCAACATTGTTGATGTAGATGTAACTAGTCTTGAAGATTGATCAAAATTGAAGATGATTATTTGTCGTTCCAAGATGCAAAATTGCAAAATTTGTCTCTCCAATTCAAGGGAAATATCCATAATTGCAATAGACCATAGGGATTAATCATATCAATCTCAACACGAATTTTCTACTTTAAGCCTATTCAAATAGACTTGTTTCACTATCATGGGTGGAAGACCAAACAATGATGTCGATAAGCGTTCATATTTTGCATGGCAAAAATATTGGTTTTTCCATTCTTGAGTTAAGTGGCACGTCTACTCCTTCTATCTCTTGTTGCTCTATTCTTTTGCACGAAACTCATCAATTTGAGAGAATTTGGATCTCACTTCTTCTAGTTGAACCATAATCTTATCCATGGAGGACAACTTCTTGACCATGCACAAAGCATGCTGGCTACGATAACAATCTGGAAGGACTACAAGAAGAGTTAATTAAATCTTGAATCGCCATAATCAATGTGAATACAATTTCTAAAATGTGTGGTCAATAAGAAGAGGAACTTGAAGGTAGATAACTGATATGAGTAAAAATCCACAAGTAATGGGATATCCTCCAGCAAGAGGATGATGACTAGAAGGAGAGAGAGATCATGAGAATAATTGAATCAAAGAGCAGTGAAGCTAATATTCAATTGATATAATTATTGCATGATTGTAGGTATTTATATTATAAATTATGACTTGCACAATAAAAAGGCCCAATAGTTAACAACAAGCATTATAATTGTAATGGTTAAAAAAAAGTAATTTTCCACATTATAACAAATAATAAATAGGAAGTAAAGCTTATCTTCAATACCATTATTAGTAAAGTTATGATCAATATATCATTTAAATCTGGGATGTTTATTCATGAGTAGTGAATATAAATACCTTTCAAATAAATAATTTAACATAATGGTCATGCATGATATGACACATGCGCGCACATGTACATCACATATTAATGTTTATTCGTGATTAATAAATAGAAATATCTTTGAAAAACTGATTTGTTATATATATATCTCTTTAAAATACTTAATATCTATTTTCTAAAATAAATATAAAAATTATTAATTAATATAAATATATATCAAAAAATTATTTAACATATATATCTTACTCAACTTAAATCATTTATTATTTTTTCCTTTAGGATTTGCATTTGTTATTTTTCTCATCTCTAATTATATATATTTATATATATGTATAAATCAAAGGTATTTTTCAAATAATGAAACACGAACAGTTTTTCAACTGCTTTTGCCAACACGTTCGCGCATCCCTATGACGAATGAGCTCGAACGACATGTTTGCATCTGAACACTTCCCCGACTTGTCGACTAAAATTGAGGGAGGGATCGGCATGGCAGAGGAATTCTTTTCAGGGAATGTGATCGAGCACAGGACCTATGCAAGAGTGGGATTTCTGGGAAATCCCAGCGACGTCTACTTCGGACGAACCATCTCTTTCTCTCTCGCCAACTTCTCGGCGTCCGTCCGCCTCCACCCCTCCCGATTCCTCGTCATCCAGCCCCATCCCCTCCACGATCTCGTTTCCTTCGACTCTATCGATCATCTCGTTCGTACCCTAATCTCGCGGATCGCAACATTCCGTTTCTCTTTTATTTTTTTTCTCAATCATCAAGACTGAAACGAAATTTATATCTGATTTTACCGGCGAATTGGGGTTTCCGGAAACCCTAATTCCAAATGTGCATTAATTATGAGCGTCGATTTTTCATCTTAAATCCTCAGTGCAAAACGAGAAGAACATGACCTCATAATCTCCGTGTTTCCTTCGAACCGGCAGGTGAATCGAGTAGAAAATGAGGGATACTACGGCGGGGCGCGCCTTCTCTTGTCTATTTGCAAAGTCTTTAGCAAATTTTGCAGCGAGAAGGGAATAAATCTCAAAGAAGGAAACTTTACATTATCCTATGAAACAAATATTCCTCGCCAGGTAATGTGAGATCAACCCGAAGTGTTCGGAATAAATCATAGACCGGCTATGAACATTGAATTATGAAATTGTTTGATCATTACAGTTCTTATCTTTAATTTTCACAGATTCTTTTTTGTGATAATCTTTATCTGCAGTCAGGATTATCGGGTTCGAGTGCAATAATATGTGCAGCGGTGAACTGTCTGCTGGACTTTTACCAAATCCGACGGCAGGTCAGCGTCGAGATTAGACCCCAGATAATCCTGAGCGCAGAAAATGAGCTCGGGATCGTCGCGGGTCTTCAAGACAGGGTTGCACAAGTCTACGGAGGACTCGTCTTCATGGTAAATTTGCATTGCGCTTAATAGGATCATATAATTTTTTAATCTCGGAAACTCGATTGTGCAATGAAAATTTTCAGGATTTTAGCAAGGAAAAAATGGAAAAATTAGGGCATGGAGAGTACCTTCCAATGGACGTCAGTCTTCTTCCTTCTCTCCATCTGATATATGCCGAAAATCCGAGCGATTCAGGAAAGGTATAATTCAACGAAATAAGCTTTATTTGAAGAAATATTTGCTGAATACATAAATCGTCCTAATTATAGCAATTTATGCTTTTGTAGTATTATCTCTGTGCGGCATTATCATGTAATTATACATCAAAACTGTTCAACTCGAAATTGATCAGATTAATTCAGTAAAAAGAAATAAATATCCCTAAAGAGAAACTTTATAAATAGAGGAAATCGATTATCCGAAATGGACATAAATAAAATCTTAGGGGAAATCTGCAGGTACACAGCAATGTTCGTAAGCGATGGTTAGAAGGCGACGAGTTAGTAAGAGCTTCAATGGCAGAAGTATCCGAGATCGCTCTCCTAGGTCGCACCGCTCTGGAGCAGAAAAACTACGAAGATCTGGCTATACTCATGAACCGCAACTTCGATCTCCGAAGGTCTCTTTGTCTCCGCCATTAACTCGTGCGATCGTCAACATTTCTGTTTCAAGTAGTAAAAAAGATAATACATTTCCTCTTATACGAATCGAATGTCGACAGGCGAATGTTCGGAGACGAGGTTCTGGGAGCGATCAATATAAGGATGATTGAAACGGCGAGAAGCGTCGGTGCAGCGGCGAAATTTACCGGCAGCGGCGGCGCCGTGGTGGCGTTTTGCCCTGAGGGACCGGCGCAGGCGGGAGCTACTCGAGGACGCTTGTCAGAAGGCGGGGATTCGTCATCCTTCAGTTCATCGTCGCCCCCTCGGTTCTCCGCGAGGAGGATTTGGAAACTCTGTCGTCTTCGTAACGGAAGAACCGTTTCGGGCATTCGAAAATTTGGGCGGTTGGGCTTAAATTTATAGGTCACTCGAAATGAAGGGGTTTGGCGGACCCCTAAATGACCGTCTGTTTGCCCCGCAGTTGACCAGACCTCCTAAATCAGCGATTGGATCGAGGCGATCGAACCACTCGATCCAAACCGAGACCTAGAAATCAAAAATTTAAAACTTTAAACAAATCGTATATTCATTCAACTATTATCTGAATTTTTAGTGGAGTTTATCATTATGATTCATAATCCAATGACTATAACTTCCTCCAATCATTGGGTCTATCGGATCGAGAAAGTGATTGGTATTATTGATCACGATCAATTCACTGGCCAAGGGGATTGATGCGTCACAAAGTCAATCTCAATCCCCTCAATCAGATCATCAGTCATTGTCTTAGAGTCTAGAAGCCCCGGGTTGTGTGATTGGGTCAAATGGAATGGTGGGTTCTGAAGTGTCGATAAACTTTTGAAATTTCGATCAAAACATCAAATACAACGAAAAACATTGAATAGGATATTCAAAACAC